>BQNB010175939.1:0-13110 GCA_026074375.1 Tanacetum coccineum
TTGCCATTTTTGATCCGTTTTGGGTTGAATTGGGCCTTTTTAAGCATAAATTGATATGTATAGTTTAACAACTATCAAGAAGACTCCTTGGCTAGAACCGCATGTTCAAGTGACTCAGTAACCATGCTTTTGATCACTAAAGGAGCAAAGTTAAACACTTCCTTTGGCAGAATCTAAGGAAGTTGAATCTTGACTTGCTCTGTGATCCTAGCAGTGATGGATGCCGAAAGGTAGCTCATGAATTTATCTCTGGTGGCTCCTAGCCTTGAGTCTATATGTTCATCTACTAGAGCAGTCACTTAAGTGTTGAGAAGATCATCCTTTTTGAGTTAATAAACTTCTTTCTCCAAAGCTGAGACTCTGTTGTTGAATTGGAAGACGAATGCGAAATTTGGAAGTGCGGATAGAGGATTTGTTGCTTTAGTTATTGGTGGTGGTGTCGGTGTTAATTGTGGTGGTGGAGGAGTGAAGGATGGTAATGATTATGTGATGACTATGGTGTATACAAGTGAAGATTCAGTGATAACCGAAACAGGTACTATAAGGAGTGTAGGTGTTTGATGGCTTGGTACTTCATGATGGACATGAACATCCATTGGAGAAACAATTTCTGCATCTGTGGGGGGAATATCTGCAAAATTTAAGAATTCAAATGCCAAGTCAGATGAATGGGAAGAGCTAGTAACTGGAACTTTAGTCTTCTTTGCAACAGTAGAAATTGTCACATGAGCATCTTCTATGACTTGATTGAGTGTGATCTCCAGATTTTCATTCCCTTGCTGGACGTTAATCATTTTATTATTGGTACCCTCCTTTTGAATAAACCCTTCATCAGTATTAACTAGGTCATTCAGCCTTATATCCACATCATCGTCGAACTGACTGGTAGTATAATCCATTCCTTTATCCTCATCACCTTCAGCATTATCTTCAACTTTTGATTCTACATTGGTTTCATCTTCATCATCATTAGAATTATAGTTGGACAGGGTTTTAACAAACTCGTCCTCCTTTTTTCTTCATCATCTTCAACCTATTCTTCATTCTCTTCTTGATCAGATTTAAAACCCATTTCATTCTCATCAGTTTCATGCTCGGAATCTGACCCTTTTTCTTTGTCATATTGGGTATTGTCATCACCACTGTCACTCTCTTGATTACTGCCTTCACTATTTGAGTCATGATCATTATTGTTGTCATCTTCATCCCTTCCCCAAGATTTAGCTTCAATCTCAGTTGATTCTTCTTTAGTCACATCAGGAACCCCTAGTTTAGCACCAATTCCTTCATTTATAATAGAAGGTTTGATCTTTGCAGCCTTGGAGCTATTTTGGTAACTATACCAGAACCACTTGGATGAGTCTTGTGAAAGTCCCTCAAACTCTTCTTGCAAACTTCTTCATACTAAGCTTCTTTAGTTAATGCCACTTCAGAGAGTAACTCAATTCCTTTGCGTTTCTCAACAGTCACCTTTTCCTTCTTCTTATACAATGACATCATAGGAGTATCTCTAATGATAACACCTACTGTTGGCGTATTAGTAAACTTCTTGGTAGGTCTCTTATATCTCTTTGACTTCCTCATGAGCTCTTCAGGTGAGACTAGGACAGTAGTGAGTTTAGGAGAAGCAGGCTTCTTAAACTTTCTTGCCTTCTTAGGAGGTGTAACTCCTATAGCATAGCCAAGGTAAGTCTTGTAAGCTTTGGTTTCCCTCATCTCAGGACTTGTAATAGATTCACAAAGTCAAGCTCCATAAATTTGAGATACTTTATTTGCAAAGATGAATCTGAAAGTGTTTATCAGATAGTCATCCTTGGAGGTATGTATTCCTATCTTGTTTCTCCTTGAGACTATCTTGTCTTTGGTATGGAAGTATTGAATGATAACTTTGGTGAATCGAGGGTAGTACATCTTCTCTTGCTTTTTGTGACCTCTGTTGTTAATCTGGTAACTGAAATCTTCCCAAAGTAGTTCAACATAGTCCACATTCTTCTTATAGTACATTCCCCAAAGGATTTGTGCTCTAGAAAGACGAAGCTTGTCAAGACCCGTTGTCTTTCCAGATAGACCTTTGTTGATGATAGTAGCAAAAGTTCTCTAAGGTTGATGCAGCTGATCAACAACAACATCGGTGATTGACTTGATTTCCCTAGTATGACCTAGTTCTTAGAAGAAAGACACAATATCTTCGTCAGTGGGAACTTTATCAAAGTCTTGACGAGGTACTCTAGGGCAGATATGAAAGTTTCCAAATTGAGGTAGAATTTCTTCTTTTTGTCCATTCTGAACCTGTAAGAAGTGTCATGCTTGTGGATAGAATCCCAGAATTGGTTCATGTAAACCTCTGGAACATCTGCAGTGATGAGAAATGCAGAATAGCACAGAGTGAGAGCAAGGGAGCAATCCACAACTTGAAAATGTAGTTCTCTCTGAGGGGGGGGGGGGGGGGGGGGGGGGGTGTCTTTTTCCAGGATTGAAGTCTCCGGTTGCATTTTCCATCTTAAACCTTTTCTCCTTGGGGAAAGTTCAAGGTCAGTTTTGGCTTGATTGAGCAGTAATAGAATACATGATTCTGCCTAAGATTTTGTCATAGTTAGTTCATATATAAACAATAAATATTTCAATGAAGGAAAATCTAGATCATGAGATTGATTATAGATGCAAGGGGGACTAATTTCACTAGGGATTACGCGCACATGCTCACAACTACTAGGCAAATAATTGACACATATGACAATTAACATGAAACTGGGAGATACTCATAATCTTATAACATCCTAACTATTGGCAATCTATGGAAGGAGATGCAATCACAAAAGATATCTAAAGAAAACTAGTCCTAAATTAATCACTATGTGACCATTGAAGGATAAATTATACTTAGATTAGATTACAGGATTAGATTACCAAGATTCCGAGATTAGTTCTCCTAGTGAAAAACATGTATAATTCACCTAATATACGTGTATAATTCGCCTAAGTATATAATTCGCCTAATTTAAGTGTGTATAATTCGCCTAATAATGCGTGTATTATTTGCCTAATAGAAACCGTATTATTCGCCCAAGTTTACGGTGTATAGTTCACCTAACTTAAGGTGTATAATTCGCCTAGTTTAATGCGTATAATTCGCCTAAGGGAGAACGTATAGCTCGCCTAAGGAAAAGCGTATAGTTCGCCTAGCCTAGAAAACGTATAGTTCGCCTAGGCTTGTGAGTATGTATAGTTCGCCTAGGCAAAGATTTACCAACAAATTATTCATGATTTCGAGCATCAAAAACAACACAAACATGTTCGTTTAGCATCTAAGAAATCAAGTCTAACACATTTTACCTCTCATGAATTTAACCACAAAAATCTTGACTTTTTGACTTGTTTGGCTGCATTTGAATACAAAAAACAAAGTTCTTCAGATTTAACATTTTTAGTATGGATATTGACACTCAGACACCACAACAATCAATTGTGGCAGAATCATAACCCGACTAAAAAAACCAAAAATGAACTTTTACAAGTTCTTAACCATAACCCATCAATTTTGAAAACAAGAATCAACCAAAACGTATGAATACGTTATTCCCATTTGAAACTGTTATAGGTACACGTTCTAGACCCCTATAGGAACAAGACATCTCAATCAATTTACAGTTTCATTCACTTTTCAATATGAAGAAAATTAACTCAATAATTAGGGTTTTTCGAGTATGAATACACGATTAAGGTCGGTTGAAAGGTGCTATGGGTATGAGAAACATAAAACAAGTATACCTTAGTGATTAAACGCGGGTTGAATGAGTTCTTGGAAGTTTTTGAAATCAACAATGGATGTAGTGTTTATGTTGTGTGTGAGACGAGTGAGAGGGAAACCGGGGGTGGGGGTGTTTATGTTTAAACACTTTTGGGTTTTGGCATAAATGCCCCCTAATGTTTAATAAGACTTCTATTTTCCTAATAAACTTACCCTAAGGCTTAAGATAGTTTCCCAATTGGCAACACTAATCCTTAAGGTTTAGTTATCAAGCACAAGTCTCACATTTTGCCATAACACCCATAAAGGCTTAAACACATAACAAATAAAGCTCAATTGAGTTAAAATTAATTATCTCCCCTTTAAATATTGATTCGTATTATTTAAAACCTTTTCCGATTATCACTTGATTAATTATGAAGAAGATAATTTGACAGTTTATCCCCCTCAAATAATGACCCGTTTTCTATTGAAAGAGCTATAGTCATTGTTTGATGGATCAAAATTATCTTAGAAAAATGATTTTTAGATGAAACCGAAAGATGATTATTTTATTTTAAAAATCAACACCATAAAAATAAGATTTCTCTTATTTTAACAAAGAAATGCCTAACACGTAATTTTTAAATTTTTTTATTTAAAGGAAGATAAGGGTTGTGTTGCAAAGTCACACAAGCCTTTGCATGGTCATAAAGTAAACCATGCCCGAAAATAAATTTCTGTTTGAGAGGTTCAGGTTTTCTTTTTGAAATACTTGCTTTAAGATGACGACCGGTGTTGCTATTGATATAATAAGCAAAGCCATTTTTTTTCGGCATGTTTTAAAAGCTTTTGAAATTCTGTTCGAACTTTATTTACAGCCTCGTATCATTGTTAAATGATATTTTAAGGCCTTAAATGTTATCGATTTTCAGAATACATGCCAAAGATACATATTTTTATATTTTTCTGATTTTTTAATTTTTTTCTTTTCTTTTCCGAAAATTTTATATAAAAGAAAATTTTTTTGTGTTTTTAAGTTTCTTATGTACATATGATAAGGTTCATATCGACGGAGTAACCCACCTTTACTCGTACTCTTTCCCCTGTCCAGTGTTTTAGCATTTTCGGAGACAATGCTTTCTATACTAGTTTTTCTCGGATTAAGAAATTGAATCTTTCTCTTAGCAAGGGTTTGGTAAAGATGTCAGCAGTTCGATATCCGTCCGAACAAGTAGAGTTTCCACTATTCCATTCTCCAACGTGTCCTTTTAAAAATGGTAGGTACATCGTGTGATTGGCTATTGAATGTTAACGGTTGTTGCAGCTTAAGAGCAATTCCGCACTTTTGTTGTCGCAATACATAGGAATCTTATTGATATTGATAGAACCATAATTATTAGCTGTGAAGCATTCCATAGGATTTGTGCACAACACCCAGATAGGCATTTTTTCTTCCTCTGTAATCACTGATCGCAGTGTTTTTGATTCTTGGAAGACCAACTAACAAGTTTATCACCTAAGAATTGAGCGCTTCCTGATAAACTACATCTAGTATCTTGACACCCCGCGTGATCTGCATTTGCATATGCTGTTAGAGACATACCAATATCCTTCGAGTACCAGAGACCCATGTTAATGGTTCCCTTTAGGTATCGAAAGATTTGTTTAACCGTATTTAAGTGCTTTTCGGTAGGCTTTGCCTGATACCGGGCACATAAGCAGACTGGATAAATAAGGTCGGGTCTACTGGATGTCAAATACATGAGGGATCCAATCATGCCACGGTAATGTGTAGCATCAACAGGTATCCCTTGTAGATCTTCATACAGTTTATTCTTTTCCACCATAGGTGTGTCTACAGAATCACTAGTTAGCAAACCATATTTTTTAATAATTTCAGATGCATATTTTGATTGGTTTAGGAAGATGCCTTTGGCTTGGAGATTTATAATCCTAAAAAGAATGACATCCGCCCCATCATTGACATCTTGAACTTAGTGGTCATCAGATTAGCAAACTCGTTACACATAGCAGTATTAATGGATGCAAATATTATATCGTCAACATAAATTTGTACCAGTAATAAGTTGTTTCCTGCTTTCCGTGTGAAGAGTGTTAGATCCACTGCACCTTTAGAGAAATATTGTGAAATGAGGAAACTTGACAACATTTCGTACCATGCATGTGGTGCTTGTTTGAGACTGTAGAGAGCCTTTTTAAGCTTGTACACATGCGATGGGTTGTCATGATCAACAAATCCTTCTGGTTGAGAAACGTAGACCTATTCTTTACGCTCGCCATTTAAGAATGCCGTTTTGACGTCCATTTAGAAAATCGTCATATTCTTGTTGGCTACATTTGCTACAAAGATACGGATGGCCTCTATTCTTGCAACTGGTGTAAATGATTCCTCAAAATCGATACCCTCCTCTTGCATGAATCCCTGAGCAACTAGTCTTGCCTTATTCTTTAGTACCCTGCCAAATTTATCAGTCTTGACCTTGTAAATCCATTTTAGTTTGATCAACATGACTTTGTCTGGACACGGCACCAATTCCCAAACTTGTAGCCTTTCAAATTCATGAATATCTTCTTGCATTGCATCGATCCATGACGGTTCGGTCATTACTTGTTTGAAGTTCTTTGGTTATATCGAAGTTAGGAAGGCATCAAAATAACACTACTTGGCATCAGTTTGTAGTTGCTTTCTGGTGGAGATAGAACGAGAAGGATCTCCGATTACATTTTCTATAGGATGATCCTTAGTCCATATACCAAGTGATTCGAATAAAGTGTGGATTGGTCTCACATTAGATGACAATCCCTGAGAAGTCTAGTCTTCATGAAGAGATTCATGAAGTGGATCATCATGAAAATGTGGTATTTTTGGTGATTCTTCAAAACCATAAGAAATAATTGGAGAATTTTCTTGATCTTGTGTTGATATGATACTTGTTGATGGAGCATCTTGGTCAATTGATGTAGACACAGGTGAATTGGCTAAATCAATAGCTCTTGGTGCAGCAGCGACTGGAACTGGAGAGACAGCTATTGTTAGAGGATTAAAGTATTCATCAAACATAGGTTGGAACAAACGATCACAATCATCTCTTGGTGGTGGATTACAAGGTTGTTGAAGAATAGGGTTTGAAACGAGTTCTAAACTGGATGTTGCAGGAGTCATTGATTGAAGCACGGGTCCTGAACCGAGTTGTTTAGAAGCCATTGCTGTCAGCTCATCAAAATTGTCATATATAGTTTCAATGATTTGTTGGGTACGTCGGTTGTAAATACAGTAAGCTTTCTTCTTGGCTGCATATCCAATGAAAATGCCTATATCAGCTTTAGCTTGAAGTTTGCCCAAATCCTCACTATCATTATTTGGATAGCAAAGTGCTCCAAAGACATGAAGGTAAGATAGATCGGATTTTCTGTCATGTAAGAGCTCATAAGGAGTTTTTCTATGGCGAATGCGTTAATGGATCGGTTTTGGATTGTAACAATGCGGTAGCGAATGCCTGACCACAGAAATAAAGGGCTTTTGCGTAGATTAACATTGTTCGAGCGGCTTCAACAAGAGTATGATTTCGCCTTTCAATGACCCCATTTTGTTGTGGAGATCATGCATCTGATGTTTCATCAGAGATACCAACACTCTCATAATAGCTACGTAGAGTTTGATTGACAAACTCTGTTCCATTACTTGTACGAATGTTCCTAACAGGCATATCCAATCTAACTTGTATCATCTTCAGAAACTTGATTATGAAATAAGGAGCTTCATCATTTGATGCTAGAAACTTCACTCATGTGAACCGAGAGTAATCATCTACAATGACAAGGATGTACTTTTTCCCACTTAATCTTGCAACACGAATTAGGCCTACAAGATCCTATGTGCAAAAGATATAGTTTTTTCTGATGATGTCTTTAGATTTTAATTTTATGTGATTGTTTCTTGCTTTTGCCCATACGCACATGCCGAACACTGTGATCTTTTTCATAATTATCAATTTGGGAAGTCTCGTCAGTAGACCAGTTTTATCCAATGATTATAGCACACATAGTTTAAATGTGACAACGTTGTGCCTTAACCACGATTGGTCTTGAGGCTTTGGACAAGAGAAAAATTAGAAAAGACGCCATCATATCCCCAATTGACAATGTATAAAGATTGGTTTCCCGAGATCCTAAGAGTAAATCAACACCTTCCAGATTACGAACAAAGCACGTGTGTTTTATGAAAGCTACGTCAAGTCTGTGTGCGCAGAATTGACCAATGGAGAATAGATTGTGTCAAAGTCCTTCCACATAATAAACCCTTGAGATTGTGATATTCCCTATATGATAGTCACCATACCCTATAATCTTTGCAATCTTTTTGTTACCAAACTTGACAGTACCAAGAAACTTGTGAATAAAATTGGTGAGCTGAGAGCGATCTCCAGTCATGTGCTTTGAGCATCCGGAGTCCAAATACCATAAAACAATTTGGACAACCTGAGATCGACAGAAGAAGAAGATGGAGCAACTGAAGTATTGGATCCCCGAGATATACCGGGTTCCGTATTGTTAGAAATCATAGATTTTGCAATCTTAGGTTTGCTATTGGAACCATTACTCTTAGGTACCATAGGTCTCAGAGTATACACCTTAGTTTCTACGGATTCTTGTGTTACTACTTCTAGAGGAATGGGTTCCCTAAGAGGTACTTTATTAGTGGCGTAATTATAGTTAAGGCTGTATTTTCTAATCTAAAGCTGAAAGTCCTTCCTGTGGGTCTCCAGTTATATCTAATTTTAGTAAACACTTTTCCTGTAGGTTTCCATTCTTCTTTCTTTTTAGCTTTCTTAACAGACTTAGATTTTAAACTCGCCATTTCATATCAGAAACAAATTCAAAAAAGCACAATTCATGTTTAGCGTCAAACATAGAACTATTACATTTAACGCACATTAGCTTAGAATTTGTATTTAATTTGGAATGCTACACATTTGCATTTCCAGATGGTTTAACAACATAATTCGGTTTATTCAAACAAGACTTAACTATCCTAGAGTGGTCTTCTACTTTATTCTTTTTCTGGGTACTACTTGAAATCTGCATGATCCTATCGTTCTTTGTATTGTCTGTAGACTTTGACCTGCTAGATTTAGTAGACCGGCTTACTCCTGTAGAAGTTGACACATAATTATTAGTCGTATATTTGGTCTTTGTTTAGGAAGAGCCTAACTATTTTTGGGATGTGCTTGATGATATTGACGGGTCAGCAAACCTAACTAAATTTTCTGCTTATTGATTGCGTGACCACATCTAGTTTCTTACCAGGTTTGTGAATTATCAGGGCAAGTATCTCTAAACACATCCTAGCAAACTCTTGATAAGCTTAATATTTTCAAGCAGAGTAAGATTACACTATCTAGGGGTTTAGTGATTTAGCTTGTTCAACTATCTCCCTAAGAATAGCAGCTTGTTCACATAGTGTGCTTAAGGTAGTATATGTGAGTTTCCTATTATTCTGTTCTTAGGGAGCCAAAGTTACTAGGTCAAATTATACATCCCTAGAGCAATAGTCGGTAGCATTCGAAACGCTTGGGCAGCATTGTAACTTTGTCTTTTTCTTTGAATTTCCTAAGTCATTGTTAATGCTGTTATGACAAAAACCTTTTCATGGAGTTGAGATTTAAATCAGTAATTTCAAACAGACTTTGATTTAATTTGTTGACCAACGATCCAACATGTTCTTTAGCCCACGAAACACTGATGGTTTATTGAATCATAGAGTTGTTTATAGTCTGTTTCAATTGCTTTTTTATTTTTTCTATTTAGCATAAGTTTTGTCACCTTTGTTCCAGTTCTCTATGTTGTATGGTCTCAAACTCATCTATGTCCTTTTTCATACTATTTGTGGTGGAAGTTTATTCAACGTTTAATGTTTGCTTTTAACTTCATCGTTGTTGTATCTTTAGCTTAAAGATCAGCTTTCAAATTGTTCAATTCAAACAATTGATCAAATGAAGGTTCAGTTTGGTTCACAGATGTGTTATTCTTTTGAAAAATTTCTTTATTGAGTTGCATTGCAAGTTCAAGAGAAATGCAGTGTTGTTCAAGTTTAGAAAAGCTTTTCGAAAGTCTATTATACTCATCTTTTTCAACCATGTTGTGTTGTTTGATAAGCTCAGCTTCAAGTTCGAGACACTTGTTGCACATTTCCACATAATTCACAGAATCATTCATAGCAACAGAAGAATTCACATTTACAGAAGTATTTATATCCAACGAAGAATTCACAACAATATTCACAATATCTTGAGAAATGATTTGATCCAAGAGTCGATCGTTTTCAATCAAAAATTGTTTCTTTTGAATTTCAAAGCACTGTTTGTCTACAAAATACTGTTGAACAACAGCTTCCATTTGGTTAAAAACTGTTTGTACTTTCGTTACCTCATTTAAAAGATCTTTATCAAAAACATTAAATATGTCTTTTAAGGTCTTAAAAATGGAATTATTTCTTTTAGAAAAACACCTTTAGTGTGTTCAAACTCCCATTCCCCTTCTGTAAAAGCATCGGGCATGATCTGCTTTTTCTCCACATTGTCAAATTGGCCAAGATGGTATTTAAGATTTTTAAGACTTGTATTAACCAGGCTTACCTTAGGAAGTTCCCGAGGAGCCTTAATGGTTGCAGGCGAAGAAGCAGAATGGTCTAGAATTAGGGTGGTGAAGTTGTAATCAGAAGCTTGTTCATCTGCAGTTCTTGTTGTGGGATGAAATCGTTACCACAATCTTGAGGATAAATCGATTTAATTCAGCATAATTAATTGGGTTTAATGTTATTTTCTTTTTAGACCATTGGATCACTTTGTTTAAAAAGCAATTTTGGATCGACTCTCTTCCTCAAGCATCAAAGTGTCTTCAGAATCAGCAATTGAAATCACATTGGTTTCCTTAGTAATAACACTACCATCATAAAGCATTGGCCTAATCTGTTGAGCTTTCTTAAGATAGAAAGGATTTTGAAAACCAAGAGCTTGTTTCAGGTTGTTATCATAGAAAACTTGTGGTTTCGTGAGCATATGCATAGTTTGCGCGGATTGACCCATTTTACAAACAATATTGTCCAGTTCTTTAACTTTCTTTTCCAAAGCAATTTTTTATCAATATTCTTAGCTTCCTTTTCCTTAGATTCGTTTTTGAAAACATTAAATGTTTTTGTTAACAATTTCTTTTCCTTGGATTGTTCAGAAAGAGTTTGTTTAAGATAGTTAATTTATTTATCAAAATCCGCAATCTGTGCATTTTTCTCCTGAATTATATCATCCATTATAAGCTTTTCTCGAGTACTTAAATCTACATTTTGTCTTTCTTCTAGCAATTTTACCCGTTATTTGTATCTTTCAAGCTCAGTAGATAAGGATTCATTGGCAATTAGATTGTCCTTATTGACCTTGTTATAATTATTTACTTGATTTGACAGTTGTTCAAACACAGATAATATCATGGCATCTTGTTATGCAGAAGAATTTGTATCCTGAACAGGTGCATTTTGTGTTTCAAGCAGATATTGAGAATAAGAAATGATATTGCTATCACTTGTTATCTCATTCTCTGTATAATTTACAAGATGAGTTTGTTAAGAATACGACATCTCTTTCACACTTTGATTTAGCATAACATTATGAGTGTTTTCAGAGTGAGGTACTTCGGAGAGAACATCTAATCCGTAACTAGACAAATTGGCCATAAGAACTGCTGATGTGTGCTAAAACACACATCATTTATAACCCGTAAAACACTATTAATCAGACTAAAAATGCTAAAATATGAATAATTATCATGCATATATGCTTGTTTGGTATTTTTATGTCTTGCAGGTAAGACAGATTGAAAACGGTGCAAAAACGGGTATTTACAGGTTCGTTTCGATCAAGAGTGCTTAATAATCAAGATCAAGACGAAGTCGGAAAAATTCCCCGAGCATGCCATTGGAAAGAGCACGAAAAATTAAGTTTAACGGTGCTTTCATCTCTTATTGGGCCGGCCCGACTCTATTTAAATGGGTCGGACCGACCCATACTTATATAAAGCCAAGGCCAATTGATTCGCCCATTTCAGTTTAACTAAAGTTTGGCCCAGCACCTTAAGTGAATGAAGACCGACCCAGATTTGATGTTTAAACCAAGCCCAACAGACTTTGTCTATTATCCGGTCCACAAGAAAGAAGCCCATGAATTTTTACAACTACTGCTTGAATTGAACGCATGGAAAAAAGAATAAAAAGGGGATCTTCATTTCGGTGGAAAAACATTATCTTTAGTTTTCATTTTTTTTCTGTCGTTTTTTCTTTTATTGTAGATGTCATTTTTTTACATTAAAGTTATGCAGTTTTTTTAGTAATTCGTTTCCAACTCTTGTCAACTTAGTTATAGTTAATTCACATATTCTAGCAAACATTCTCTTTTTATTTTTATTTTTCTGTTTTCTTTCGTTTTAAGGCATATGCGCTTCATATCTTAATAAAATAGTGTAATTATCCTCTTTGATCTTGACGTAAATGGATGGAACAACAACAATGTCTTTTATGTTTCTCATGCTTTTATTTTGAAATCATCTTTTCATCAGTCTTGTTTTAGTGTCTAGAAGCAAAAAAGTAAATAAATAAAAATCTTGTCGATTGGCTTATTTTGTGGTATAGAAAGTAGATTTGGGTAATCGGTTATGAGCTTGTTCAAGTTTGAGCTTATAGTTAAGGTTTGATTTAGGTAGCAGTAGGATTGTTTTACTTTTCATATATTATTGCCTAGATCTTGGACTTCTTATCATTAGATTAAGGTAGCCCAATATTTCTCTCATTGTTTAGATTTTATGAAAACAGTTAATAGGTTTTAGGCTTAATTAGTTTAAGAAGAGATTAAGAGTCTTATTTAGCTTATTGTGATTTGTCTTAACCTTTGCTTGATTTGTGTTGGAGAAATCGGTTCAACTCATGAGGCGAGGAGCTTACGGATTGTATAAGCTACTTTATTTTCCTAGTTTAGAGCTTAGTTAGATTTTACTAGCTTATTAGAGAATAACGTTTAAAAACTTTATCATCTATTAAGTAAATAAAGTCTAAATAAGAAATAAACTTGGTATTTAGTGTAGTTTATATAATCGGGTGGTTACTTTTCGTTATCAACTCGTCATTCGGGTTCTAATTCCTTTCTCTTTTCGATTCTAATTAGTTATAGTGTAGATTTGCTTATAATGTGTTTTATTGCTTGTTCGTTTATTGCCATGGTTAGCGAGTAGATTTTTTTATGCTTGTTAAGTAAGTCGGTGATTAGTGAATTAAGTGTGGAATTTAACAAGTGATTAGTGATTAATAATTTTGCAAA
>BQNB010175940.1:0-13110 GCA_026074375.1 Tanacetum coccineum
TCAAATCTTCGATTGTATCGATTTTCCAGTACAGCCTCGTTGGGGATAAACGACCCGGGAACACTCTATACTACTTCTCAGTTTTATTGATTGTTGTTTTTAGACTAATATATATTTTATATTTTATTATATATTATATATACATGGTGTGAAAATCACCAATCAATCCTCACAATATCTATCAAGGGTTATTGTGTACGGGTTATGTAACATGTAATTTCACAAAAGTATGCTTGAAAAATTTTTAAATTTTAGCATAATTTAAGCCTTTTATTGTGAACATTAGGACGCGTAAACATTCTAATTACATCCCCCCCACTTGAATTATACAACGTCCTCGTTGTATATATAAAACATTAAATACGGGAATTAAAAAGAATTAGAATGAGAAACTCCCCTGAGATTTGCTCGGTAGATTCTCTAAGTTGCGTTTATGAGCAATAATTCGTGTTGAACAGCCGCCTTGAAGTTTCAAGACTCTAACACTTCAAGATCTTCCAGATTTGAAAATTATCCATCAATATTTGTCGATATTTCTTTCACAATGTCTTGTACGATTTCTCGGAAAACAAATGCAATTCTATCTTGGTACCTATGGTTAATTTAAACTAAACTAAATAATCTAAATACGAGTCAGTTTGTGGATATAGCGTATCAAGCGAATTGAATACGGCGTATTCGCAAAATTGACAATAAAGTTTTTTTAAGTGCATGAAAAATAAAGACTGATAACGTCCAAACATTCAATACGCCGTATAGACAGTCTGGGAAGACATAATCGATAAAAATTGAAAATAACATTCCGGGTTGTCTCACGGCAAGCACTTTTGTTTACAGTGAAGACTTTAAGTTAGACTTTTCTTTAGCTTTTCTTAATCCAACTCATGCACGCTAATGTGCCCGCGTGTGAGCCATTCTTCCATCTTCGCATCTCGAATGTAATCGGGTCCTAGATTCAAAACTCCTTTGTAGAACCCCTTAATCTTTTGGTATGCATATGAGATTCCATTCCTTTTATCATTCTCACTTACCAGTAGTAATGGTGAGATTTTGTTTCATTGCTTATTAGTATGGTGTTTAAACCTTGGATGTGATCGCACCATTTGGTAAGTTACTTCATCATCACCATTGTAAATGGTAATCATCCCATCGAACCATTTTGTTTTAATTCCAACTTCTCTTAAGAACGGTTCGCCAAAAATAGCAACGCCCATTCCTTCATTAAGATAAGCATCCATATCTTCCAAAACTGCAAAATCGGTCATAACAGAAAAAATTCCAACAAAGATAGGCACATTCATTAAGGTTCCTACAACATTATTCCCATTGTACACCATCTTATTTTTCATTATTGATTTATGAAATTCTCTTAACATTACGTTGACATACAATAATGGGAAAAAGTTAGCGTGAGTATAATTAAATCCTATCATGCATGAAAACTTTAAGTTGCCTTTAAGTTGAGAGCACAAACTATATGGATCTTCTTATCACATCATAAGAACTAGATACATGCATTAACTGTCCCAGTATCAAGATCATCATTCCAATTCTAAAATATCCTCAATTACTCACCTTCCTCAATGGTGGGCATTAAAATCATCTCCTTGATTCCTCTCCTTTCCTCCTGACGCTCTAAATGGTTAATTTAGATCATTATAATTCAATGTAGACTTCTAGAAAGGGGTCACATGAACCTATTTAACACCAAAGTCTCTCCATAGAAGCCTAGCTTCTAAATCAAGTTTTCCAATATCTTTCTTCTTTCTCGTCAAAAAACTTAGCACATAGAAACCCCTCTTTAAATAAAATCTACTAGTCATAGGATTTAGAACACTTTTGAAAATAATCTTTTCCTTTCCCTCAACACTCAAAGTAATATTCTTTTGTAAACATCAATCTTAGCACGGCAGGTAGAACAAAAATAGTCTTTTTTTTTCCGAGATCAAGGGACTTGATATCCTCCCCGGGCATATCAAGAATTAAAAGATCTAGTGTCTAATGGGAAAGTAAATTTACCAATTTCCTACTAGTACATTTTTCAGCTATCCTTTTTTGGATATTTCAACTCCCTATCCTTGCCATTCCACTATCCCTAGTGTTGAGCTAATTCGCCTTAATCCTAAGGTTAAGGTAGGTCGAGAGAGGCATAGCACAAAAAAAAAAATGTAAACAACGCTAGCTCCTAAGCACACCAAGGGCGTTGTCCAAAGCAATAAATCAATAATAAAACAAGGTAAAGTGAAACTCCTTGGGCCTTTCTCCTTTCGGGGTAAGGTCTTTATTGATAACAAGCACCTAAGCTTGAATGAACACACTTTTGTTGTTCGGTAACCTTAAAGTCAAACTTCGATAGTCCAGTAACCCAAATGAACAAAAAAAAGTTTAGTAACTTAGGCGAATAAAAGTTGATAGTTTAGTAACCTGTCTATCTAAAAACCCTTTCTATAAATATTCATCCTTATCCCGTAAACAATCTTGATCGTCAAGTAATCTTTGTCTTTATCCATCCAACAGTTGTAACTTTATCAACAGTTGTAACTCACGAACAAGCAGTTGTAACTTTGTTGAAGACAGTAGTAACTCAGCAGTACTAACTGAACACAAGCAGCATTAACTAATTAGGATATTTCTTCATATTCCAACAGCAGTACTATATTTACTCTAGCAGTACTAAGTTACACTAACAGTTGTAACTTATACACTAACAGTACTAACTTTTGTACTAGCAGTAGTAATGTTTTGTCTTCAACTCTGAGCAGTCTTAACTTCTACTGACAGTAAGAACTTTACACTAACAGTAGTAACTAGCAGTAGTAACATTATACTACAAGTACTAACTACTTAGTATAATTTTCATTAGAACTACTGAACAGCACTAAGTTAACTTAACAATACTAATATATACCTGAGCAGTAGTAACTCCATGAAGCCTTTTAATCCCAACACAATCTTTGGTGTAATAGGGTCTTTTGCATTGCTCACATCCAACTTGAGCAACATAAACTTTTTCATTCACTTTTTTGATCTCTCTTCCCATATTGTTTAGTTGTGCTTGTATTGCAGCCAGTCCATCAGAAGTCTCAGTACTTCTTCCTTTAGATGTTCCATTGTGCCATTTTTGAGAGTATTCTGCCATTTCTTGGATGGCCTTTTTAGCATCGGCAGCAGTCTTGGTTGGAATGGCTCCTCTTGAGTCAAGAATCTGTCGTGTTTGCGTGTCAAAATATCCAACCCATTGTAGAACAAAATCACCTCCTGCATCTCGGTTTAATAGTGTTGAGGACATTTCATCAAGAGTTCCTTAAAGCGTTCCCATGCTTGATAAAGGGTTTCATCCGGCTCTTGCTGAAAGCTGTTGATTTCCTCCATTTTCTGCGCAGTTCGACCAGGTGGGCAGTATTTGTTCAAAAACTTAGTTTTAAGATCTTCCCAAGTTATGATCGAACCAGTTGGTTCGTTCTTTAACCAACGATTCGCGACTCTAGTTAAAGATATAGGAAGACTCGGAGAATTAGTTAATTCTCGGTGATGTTAGGAATATGGAATAAGTTAACAATCTCGAGAACCTTCTCAATGTGTTCATTAGCATCTTCAGTATCTGGTCCGCTGAATGTGTTCTCTCGAAGCTCCTTAAGAAATTATCCTTTCAGTTCAAATTAATCTTTGTTACCGATCTTAAACGTAGCCACTCCTGATCCATAGTCTGTTCGGGTCTTGCTCATGTATTGCTCCATAGTTTCCGCTATTGTTTCTTCTTCTTCTTCATCTAAGTTTTCTTGATCAGAAAGTAAATCGAAATCCGAAGATCTTAATCCGTTAAAGCTTAGAGACTTGAAGTGTCTCTTTGATGATCGAAATTCTCGTTCATGATCTTTGAAAGGTGTGTATAGTTCGTTTTTACTGGATGATCGAACAATGGCGAAGTCCGCTTCAGCATTCTTCTGATAAGAGATAGTGGTATAGTTCGTTTAGAGTGGACAGAACTGTCATCTTTGTCATTGCACTTCCTAAAACAATTGATGAGAAGCATCTAGAGTCGGAGTTATGGATTCCGCGGCGGAGTAAGGTAGAAAAAAATCTTTGCCACGAGAGAATAAATCTAGAAGTTATTTTAATTTTCTGTTCAGATGATCTGATCAGAAGACCGTATCCAATAGGAATTGGATAGCGCCATTATTTATTCAGTTGATGCTGCAAAACGCAAAGATATTGTGACAAGAATCAGAGAGTCCGAGATACAGCCGTGTATTCAACTGGAGTTGCGGGATCTAACTTTCTATGCACATAATTGACTAGATGTAATCGAAACCAGATAGAGACAGTTGAGTTTATTACACGAACTAGCAAAATGTGTCACACGCTACAAAACAATTAAAAACATAACAGATAGTTACAACGGCCTCAAGACAATAGAAAGATAAAGAAATTTTGACCTACATATAAATATTCAGAAATATACAAAGAATTATTAATCTAAGACTAAATGAACACTAATTCCCTAAGGGTTACGATCTAATACTAATGTTAAAGTAGAACCAAAGTATCGCCTATAAAATAATAGTAATTGAGATTGTATTTTTGTCACTCCCCGTCGCGCATGACAGGCTGCCAACAACTTAGGTTGGAGTTGTTAGTGGTGTTGGGGGTTTGTTTGATACAAGATGATTTCAAGTGCGCTGTAAAATTTATATTTTCCTGTGACTTTAACCAAGAAACACAAACGACTTTAATGGGCATGTGGACACAAATATCGGATGGACTGAGTACGTTTCGTGGTACGTAGGGTGTGGATCTCAGACTATAAAGAGAGCTAGGAGGCGGTACAATCTCAATCCTAAATTTAAATAAGTCTCTTTTTGGTCTAATTCTATGTTAGCGCGTACTTTACTTGTGATGAGTGCTAGATCTGTATGATTAATGACCATATGAGGCACAGTCTAAGTACGACCTCTAGGATCTTAATGAATAGAAGAAGGTTATTTAGTAGCGCGGGAGACTAGGCCTGATTTTGGGTGGTGACGACGAGTATCCGCAATTGTCAAAGACGCGCACTGGATTTACCCCACGGCAAGCTATTAAAGAAGATAAAATAGTAAGCGTGGCCATATCGAACTCGTTTATGTGTGCATATACGACAGTCAAAAGGATATTGTAAATCTGATAATTAATCTTGATAGAAGTTATGTTATGTGTATTAAGTGCAAATGATTTTTCTCTCAACGGGATGCATAGATCATCTCTTAGGACTGCTTAGTGCTGTTATGCCTTGTCTTCTGTGTACTTATTTCAACACTCAACAACAGCAATACATGAATATTGAAACCCTTAATCAATAGCAGAAAACTTATAAGTATATCTACCTAACGTTCAAGGGTGTCTCTTGCAGCATTAATACCACAGGACAATACAATCCGGCTTTCATCGTACAGATACTGTTACGGTTCTTGTGGAAACTTGTTTTAATCAGTGCATGCGGTAAAGACCTAGATCACCATAATTCCTGTCACAATTAAAAAGCATCCGCATAAAAACATCCTTTATTTGCCGGATGATAATTATCTTAGGATTAAAGAAATGGTGATCTTGTTA
The DNA here is from genome assembly GCA_026074375.1 of Tanacetum coccineum. Classification (NCBI taxonomy): domain Eukaryota; kingdom Viridiplantae; phylum Streptophyta; class Magnoliopsida; order Asterales; family Asteraceae; genus Tanacetum; species Tanacetum coccineum. The sequence continues at coordinate 5,593 of BQNB010175940.1, forward strand.
AACCCTAGCTCATAGAGACTTTACCCACTTACCGCTTAATGTCAATCTATACACTAGTAGTCCATTTGTCCAGCTATCTAATGGAATCAGAAAGTTATTTGTTGAATTATCTAGGTCACCTGCTAGTCAACACGATCAATTAAACCATTCTGCAGTGTCCAATTGAAACTATTTGTTAAGCCGAAGCGTGTGCTGACACGACTTTAGAAGGACAATATTTGTGTAACTATAGTTCTAGATGTATAAATTACTATATGGAGAGCTATCCCAAACTCTAGATCACTTGGTCCACTTTAGCTAGATCCTGTTGAGTTGATAGGTCGACATACAAAAGCGCGGTAAACAGTATAAATTGATAAACACTAAACAAGCACGAATGATAAATCAAGAAATGGATAATAAACATGTACCAATCATTCAGATCTTCATAATAATGGCTAATACCCGAAGGTATTATCCTTCAAACGTCATAATAAATACAAGAATAATAATTTAGCCAAGGTAAACTAACCGAGTTAACGAATGATACCAAAAACTGAATGATTACTAAAGTGTATGAATTACACGATGTCTCCTATGGAATGAATTGCGTTGCTCGACCTCTTCTCCACTTTTTCCTTTCTGAAAATCTACTTTTGTGGTTTAGGTATCGAGAATATGATTTAGCACACTTAAAACTCGTTTTTGAGTTTTCTATTTATAATGTTTGGAAGTCGGTTCAATACGGCGTATTCATGGAGTTGGATACCGCGTATTGGGCTTTTCTTGAGTAGGGACTAGTTGATATCTTCCAGATGATTAAATTCCATATCTTGAATACGGATTTAGGATAGGTATTCTTAGATACGGCGGTATTGTCTTCAATCCTGAGTGGTCTTTTGGTGAATGCAGGCACGGATATGCCGTATCTTCTTGATGGATACGGCGTATTGGTCTTCAAAACAGTAATCTTTAAAATATCTTCATTTAAGCTTCATAATGCGCGCCTTTCGCTATCTTTCACCAATTACTCCATAATTTACTTGTAATTCTAAAATATAAACGATTAACTTACAATTCTTTGCAATAATTATACAAAATGAGTTAATATCGTGGGACAATTGATGCTATAAAATAGACGTTATTTGATGTCATCCGTTTGAAAAGAGAATTGTCATTCTCTATGACGATCCCATAGAGCATAATCTTGAAACTTGAAAGTTACTGTTCTATACTTAGCTTCCACATCTCATAAGTCACCCTGTTTTAGAAGGGGGCAAATACTTTTGCAACAACATTGTTTTCCGGTAGTTTCATGATCCCATCTCTTGTATGAATTAAAGAGGTCTTCTTGTTTGTTTCTTCTTGGTAAGGTTTTAGACCAAGCTTGATACCATTCGTTGGTATCCCTTTTGAACATACCTTAGATTATTAAACTTGTAAAGGCTTTAGTTATCTTTAGTTAGATATTCTAAAATAAAATATGATAAAAAACCTTGTAGAATATATAAAGATTATGCGGAATCTAATCTTTATATACCAGAAGAATGAAAAAGTAATGTAACAGTAACACAAGATCTTTCTCTAAACTCACAATATATTGAATGATTCACAAAACAACTATATGTTTTGCCTAATAGCTATGACTTTTCTATATATCTCTAACTATGCCGTAGGGTTCTTTTATACACGAAGGAAAACCCTAATTATGCTTACAATACGCGGTTTACAGAGATAATTGCATATTTATTTCTTAATTTATCTCATGTCATGACACATAAGGAGTACTACTAACTTCTTTTACTAACAGTACTAATAAACTAATAATAGCTAGTACTAATAAACAAACACATTGTACTGATGGCTAGTAGTACTAATTAACTAACAGTACTAACTAGTACAAACTAGCAGTACTATGATTAGTTATTTTTCAATCTCGTAGCAACACAATCTCTATATAGCTTTGTACTAGGTCCTTTCTAGCGAGATACAACATGTAGAAGCCCTTAATTCCCATACACTTTGAAAAACTAGCATGTGAGCTTCATTTAAGGACCCCTTCCTAGCCGACTTTGAAATCCCCTCATTCGTACCCAAGTCATTATTATTTTCAATCGAATTAAGCGTGTCAAATGGGTTTGAGCAACCGACCTCTTGTCTAGACACTTCAACTTGCTTCTTTTTACCATTAGTGCTTGCACCATTTTATTAGAACCATGTTATTTGTAAATTTTGTTTAGATGATATAAAAACTAATCATTTGGACCAACCGGAACACCTCTACAAGCTTGTCTAGGATTATTCAAGTTCTTTGCCACATCCAAGAAAATTTTCTTAGGACACTCATTCAGAACGTGTCCAAAGACCCGTACGATGATGATATGTACGAAGGTCAGGATTTTCCTCAAGAACTTTAAGCTATATGCGATAATCTGGATATCCGACGTTCGAGTCGCATAAAAAAATAAATTTATGTTTCTTTTTTTCTAGTCATTTTGTGTACCTTCCTTTAAGGAAAGTAGTTATGCCCATGTATCGGGCGGAGATGTGTGACTCACCCTCATTCCCTTGTATTAAATGTTTTTTTGGAGTAATAAAAATTTATCGGGGAGGAAACCCGTTACCAAAAAAAAACCGTGTCCAAGGACCTTCAACTCCGTCTTCTTTCCTGCATCATCAGCAACTCCTTCATCTGAGATTGATTGGATTTGAGAATCAGAAGTTATACACTAAAATATACAAGCAATTAAAAAACATACAACTATTAAAAACATACAAATATACAAGACAAACAATTAAAGGCAAATATACTAATATTACAGGGAATATACTAAGAATTTAATCTAAAACTTAAATTACCACTAATCCTAACGGGTTATGTATCTAATCTAATGTTAAAAACCAAAATATCAAATAAAAATCAAGATTAATTTCACTCCCCGGCAACGGCGCCAAAAACTTGATGTGTTGTAGTGTGTGGTTGATTTAAGATGATTCAAGTTTTAAATTTATATTTTGCCGACTTAACCAAAAAAACAAAAAACTTTATGGGCCAGGGGACACAAATCGGTTGTTAGTTTCGTTGTAGTAGGGTTGTCGATCACTAAGAGCGGAGGTTAAATCAGTCATTTAAATAAATATCTGGTTGTCTAATCTATGTTAGTTTATTCTATCTAATTCCGATGTTACACCTATGTCAGTCTAATCCTAGATATAACGAAAAGAAGGTTTCAGCCTGGAGAGACCTTGGCATGATTTGTTGGTGGCACTACAATCAATTCAAAATGAACTATTTTACCCACGCAAGCTAATTAACAGAGTTAAAAAGAGCGGTCAAACCTTATATAAGAAAAATGTATTAACCATTATTAATTTGATAAGAAACGTGGTATGTTTATTAAAGGCAATGATTTTCTTCTCTCAAGGGGCCATATCATTCTTAGGACTCTTAGGCGTTACTTCTTCCTAAGACCTGACACAATAATCCTGTCAAAATTAAAGCATCCGCATAAACAATCCTTATTTGCTGATTATAATCTATCTTATGGATTAAAGAAATGGTGATCTTGTTAAACCCTAGCTCATAGAGACTTTACCCACTTACCGCTTAATGTCAATCTATACACTAGTAGTCCACTTGTCCAGCTATCTAATGGAATCAGAAAGTTATTTGTTGAATTATCTAGGTCACCTGCTAGTCAACACGATCAATAAACCATCGGCAATGTCCAATTAACTAGTTAAGCCCGAAGCGTATGCTGACACAGACTATAGAAGGACAATATTTGTGTTAAACTATTAGTTCTAGGATGTATTAAAGTACTATATGAGAGAGCTATCCAAAACCTCTAGATCACGTGGTCCACTTGCTAGATCAGTTTTGAATGATACGTCGCTTACAAAAGCGCGTAAACAAGTATAAATTGATAAACATAAACAAGACGCATCATAAATCAAGAAGCATAATAAACTGTACCAAAACATTCAGATCTTTCATAATAATGGCTAAATACCGAAGGTAGTAGCCTTCAAACGTCATTAATAAATACAAGAATATAATTTAGCCAAGGTAAACTAACCGAGTTAACGATGATTCCAAAAACTGAATGATTATAAAGTGTATGATCTTACACGTGTCCTCCTATGGAATGAACTGCATGAATTACGTTGCTCGACCTCTTCTGCTCTTTTTCTCTTCTGAAAATCAACTTTTGTGGTTTAGGTATCGAGAATATAATTTAGCACCCTTAAAACTCATTTTTGAGTTTTCTATTTATAATGTTTGGAAGTCGATTCAATACGGCGTATCCAAAGAGTTAGATACGGCGTATTGGCCTTTTATTAGAGTAGGGACCACATTTGATATCTTCCAGAATATTATATTCCATATCTTGAATACGGCGTATTAAGGTCTTCTGGATATGGCGTATTAGGCTTCAATCCTGAGTGGTCTTTTGGTGAATGCAGGCACAGATATGTCGTATCTTCTTGATGGATACGGCGTATTGGTCTTCAAATCAATAATCTTCAAAATATCTTCATTTAAGCTCCATAATGCGTGCCTTTTGCTATCTTTCACCAACTACTCCATAATTACTGCAATTCTTAAATATAAATGATTAAGTAACAATTTTTTGCAATAATTATACAAAATGGGTTAGTATCGTAGGACAAATGATGCTATAAAATAGACGTTATTTGATGTCATCAAGCAGTCTTTGCCTCCTCCAAGTCAAGAACCTATTTTTGTAATTTGGTACATAAATTCATTAATTCATTTTGTTGCAATCTATCCTCACCACTAGGTAATAGATTATTGGAAGTAGTGGGAATATTGTCCTCATGTTCTGCCTCATCTTGAGGAACCTCAGCCTCCTTTCTTTGCTTCCTCCTGGATTTTTGTTTCTTCTGAGGTTGAGAGGTTGATGGTCGAGTAATAGTAGGTTTGTGATGGGGATCAGCTTCTTTAGTAGCTTGAACCATCATGGTTTCAAATAAAGGTGTTACATTCCCTGAAAATCCCTTTCCCTCTCTCTCTCTTTATATTTGCAAAGATTTTCTTTGTGTGTGAGGGAATAACATAGACCTCTTTGTGTTTACACATATCACCAAGTTGTTTATTGATAAAAACTTGAATAAATCTTGGATACATCAAAAGCTTAACTCCACCTTCCAAGATCTTCAGCATACTCTCAAATATATACTTGGAAAAGTTGAATTTTTAATTATTTGCCAGGCAGATTATTGCAGATGCCATAGTGCTACTAAATTCATTCCAAGCAGTAGTTTTAGCACTAAGGCATTATAGAATGGTATGAATTAAGAATTTCCATTGGGGAGAGAAGAAAGCTTTATAAAAAGTAAGCTTCTGAGATGGTTTTTCATACCCTATTCTTGTCGATTCTTCAAAAATAGTATCGTTAGGTAGACATGCAGCACCTTCAGCATCATTCGGTCTAAGATCACGTCTAATGGATCCCTCATTGACAATAACCTTTTTTCCATCTACTATGGCCTGTATGCGAACATCCTCATTAACAATTTTAACCTTAGCAAAAGTCTAAAACTGTTGAATACATGAATTGTAGATCGTAGGATTCATCATTAATGCAAAATTGATTAAACTAGCATTGAGAAAATCAATGATTTGCTCAAATCCTTCAAATTCAACAGGTTTCTCTAAAAATGCGACCAAATTATGTGTTTCTAGAACTTGTGTGTCGACATTATGATGGGTTTTGATGATAGATGATAAAATTGAGTTAGGGTTTATGATTATAAAGTATTTGAATGAATGAAAATGATTATGCGAATGATATAAACCCTTAATCGAAGTAATCGTTTATATTTATAGAAAGTACCCTCAGCAGCATTAACTAGCACCAGCAGTTGTAAGTTTATGCTTAGTAGCATTAACTTTCAACTGACAGTAGTAATTATATGCCTAGTAGCATTAATTTACAACTGGTAGTACTAAGACATACTAAGCAGCACTAACTATAGAACCAGAAGCAGTAAGTTATGCCTAACACACTAACTCTTTCTTTAATAATTATGCAACAACATGCCTCTATTCATCACAAGCACACTAATAATGACTAGATAGACATGTAGGAATTCATGAGGATCTATATTTATGCACAACCAATGAATAAAAGTAAAGAACTGTTAACCAAACCAAAATACCAAACACTCATTCTTTCTTTATGTTTTTCATCTCACTTTTATCTCTCATTTCTTTTACTCACCACAACACTCTGTCTGTTTTTGAAATCATAAAACTCTCTTTCTATTTTTCATGCTCGTAATATTCTCTCAATTCTTTTTCTTACCATCTCACTCTTTCTGTTTTTGAAAGTCTAAATCAAGAATCTTTCAACTAGTTTTGTACAAAATTCCATCAATTCCTTTAGTTTCATGTTGTCCTCCCCACTTCTAAGTGTGTTAACTCTTGAGAGAGTTAGGTCATTGGACTTTATAGATGCAGTCTCAAACCTAGTTTGGGCATCTGCACCCCCCAATGTGGTATCTTAGCACCTGGGACCAATACCTGAACCAGTTCCCTAAGGACTCGGCTCATTAAGTGTTGCCATGGATTGGGTCTTATTTTATGTTACCATTATCCTGCTCTGCTTCTAAGCTAGAAGCAGTAGTAGCAGCCATTTCCATTCTGTCTTCCTACTCTTTATAGACAGTCTCATCTACAACAAGATTAGTAGGTCTACTAGACTGAGATATCTTAGTGACCTTTCATTTGATTATCCTAAGTTGTTGGGGAATAATGGAATGATGAAAGATTCAACATGAGAAAGTGAAACAGTTGTAACTCCAATGATAGCAGTATTAAGTTAGTCTGACAGCACTAACCTTTGCCCAACAGCAGTAAGTCATGCTAGCAGTATTAAATAATGCCAAGTAGTACTAAGTAATAGCTAGCAGTACAAAGTAAGGAGTTACCAGTTTTAACTTCAAATTCATCCAAAAAGCATCTCTAATTTATTGCTATCATCAATCTAACAACTTCATCTTCATAGATTAAGTAATCCAATGCTAGCATTTAAAAATTTAAACCTGCTAACATCAAAGCCTTTGTGAGAAGATCTGCAACATTTTGGTCTGTGTAAATCTTGATCACCTGAATCAACTGAATCTCTGATGAAATGGTACCTAATCTCTATGTGCTTAGTTTTAGAGTGAGAAACTGGATTCTTCATAATACAAATTGTACCTTCATTATCAATGTAAATCTTTGTGTTCATGAAGTTGAACCCATAATCAAGCATTTGATTTTAGATCCATAATTCCTATCCACAGCAATTTGCAGCAGCAACATACTCTGCTTCAGTAGTGGAATTAGCAACTATGGTTTGCTTTTTACATTGCCATGAAATCAATCTTTTGCCAAGAAATTGACAACCTCCTGTTGTGGATTTCTTGTTAAGGCTAGCTCTAGTATATTCACTATCAGAAAAAGCTTCCAAGTGAAATGGTGAATCTCTAGGATACCAAAGGCCCAATTTAGGCTGACCTTTTAAGTAT
>BQNB010175943.1:0-13109 GCA_026074375.1 Tanacetum coccineum
GACAAAAAATTTGACAAACATTTTAGGAGGATTGACGTTTTAATTTGCATTTCGCGAATTAAAAGTGCTTAAAATACTTCGGATGTAGTAATTAAGTTGTCACGACACGGAATGGAACACGGACTAGAATCGATACTAGAAAAAAAGAAGAACGATTTATCGAATGCGTTCCATAATTCCTAAATCAAGACGTAGATAGTTAAACGATTAACGTTTAAGGGGTTTAGTGAGAATGTCGGCGATATTGTTGACGGACGACACTTTTTCAATAGAGATATGTCCTTTCTGGACATTATCACGAAGAAAGTGGTGATGAATTTTGATATGTTTAGTTCGCGAGTGTTGCACCGGGTTTTTGCTAAGGTCAATCATGCCTTTTTTTCACATGATTGGGACGTCGTCGAGTCGTATGTCGTAGTCGATGAGAGCTTGTTTCATCTATAGTGCTTGTTGAAATGACTTTCCGGCACTTACGTATTCGGCTTCGGTAGTGGATATAGCAAGAGCGGTTTGTTTCTTTGAGAACCAAGATGTCAAACAACATCTCACAAACGTACAAATACCGCTAGTGCTCTCTCTGTGCACATAAACTCCCGCATGATCAGAGTCGGCATATACTATGGTTTCTATGTCAGTCCCTTTAGGATACTGATAAGTGTAGAATACACATATCTATTTATGCTTAAAAAGGCCCAATTCAACCCAAAACGGATCAAAAATGGCAAAAATGTGCTTGTATCTGAGTTTTATGTGTGCAGGTATGGATATGTCAAATATTGCAAGAAATCAGTCAAAAACGAACACGAGAACGGATGAGTGATCAAGAAGCTAAAGAAATCAAAGCCGAAGCCAGAGAGATCATGCCTCAGCCTTCTTCAGTCAACTGCAGCTAAACCACAGTCAACCAAAGCCCAGCTCCATTGTTTTAATAACTCAAGGGCTGTTTTTGCAATTGGTGAAAGTTGTTTATAAGCTTGAAAATTGTGCTTGCCAAACACAAGGGCCATATGAGTAATTACCTCATAGATACAAAAGAGGCGCGGGTCAAAGTCCGGGTCAAACTACCCATGGACCATCTCTCAACCAATCATAAGCCAACCCCCAACCCGATTACCCACAATTAACCCGAACCCTAACCCGACCAACCCGGCTACACTTATAACCCCTTTTACAGTTACTGTTCACCTCATTTACCCCCAAATGCGATCGAAACTCACTCACACACACATGAACACACCAAGAACACTGAACCCTAGTTTCTTAACCACTCACTCCAATCCAAATTAACCATAGGGTTAATTACCCTCTCACAAACCTTAACCATCCTGTCACTATCAATCATGAGCCTAACCCATTCCACCCTGGCAAAATGAAAGGAAGTGATTGGATGATGTGACGTATGTGAGTGTTTACACTCACATAACTAACACACATACGTCCACGTCATTGATCCGGGTGCACACATGCCTCAATCGAACGATTGAGATATAAATCAAGGAAAGAGAAAAGATTGAAGGGTCAAGATGAAGATGAAGAAGGGCCTAGAAGATGGGAGGAGATCAAGCTTCGGGTATAATCACATAACTAACACATCAAGCCACGTCAATGATCCGGGTTATACTCATCTACGGCTTACGTTCAAGATCAAGGAGAGAATTTTTTGGTGGTTAAGTTTTCAGTTTTATATTTTAGTAGTTTAATTTTTTTTTGATTCGAGTTGTTAGTAGTTTTTATGTAATTTCAAATTCATGTAATTTCATTTCGTGTTGTAAGAACTTTATTCCAGCTTTAATAAAAGTTTCATTTCATATAAATTTGTTTCTCATATTAATTTCTGTCAAAAATATTTTTGTGTGTTATTGTTGATTCGATCAAGGCTTGACACTCTTGGAATTGGATGGCAGCTGAGTGTTCAAGAGGGTTTAGAGCTGAGGGTCAGCTTATAGGTAGATTAGGTGTTTGTGTTTTTGACTTTGAGCTTATGTGATTAAGCCATAAGCCCACACAGCTTATTGCTGTCCTGTTCTTGCTGGGTGAATTCAAGGTACATCTCTTTATTTGTTTTACATATGTTCTGTTTCTGTTTTATCAATAAGCTATGGGTTATGTGAGAGTTAAATAAGCTGTTGAATTTGCTTATGTTTGATTAAGCATTATATTGAGTAATTAAAATTCTGTCAAGTGCCTTTTATTTTGCTTTGTTGATATAGTTGATAGGTAGGTTGCTAAGCTTCTAGAGCTTATAAGCTGATAAGCTTATTTAGCTTATTTTAAATAAGTAAAAGTTTAGTTTCAAATAGATTTAGCTTTTTAAAATCTGTTGCTAATAAGCTGATTTAATAAAAAAGGATGCTGTTTGTTAAAAGTTAAAAATTGCAGGGGCCTGTTCTGTCCATTTTTATAGTTTCTGTTAGTTTAAAGTTACACAGTTAGTCCTTGTTAGTTACTCTGTTAGTCCTTAGTTAATTACATAGATAGTCCTTCGTTAGTTTAATTGTTAGTCTAGTTAAGTCCCTAGTTAAGGGACTATATCTGCCATTAGTTCAAACTTTGTGTGTTTTATAAAACATTTATATCACCCGCCTACCCTCAACTTTACTTTTTGTCACTTTTAGCCCATGTGTTTGTTTGGATTTAATTTAAGTTTTATAAAATAGTTTAATTAAATAATAAAATTAGTTTTTAGTTTTTAATAAATAGTTTAAAATTAGGGCTTTTTATAAAGTTAATTTTCTGCATTTTTTCTCTTTATAAAAAGTATTTTTATAGAATTTTTAGTTTAAGTTTTATATTTTTAAAAATTAATTTTCAAATTTAGTTTTAAAACATTTAATTTTCAAACCTTTAGTTTTTTAATTTTAACCTTTTAAATAGAAAAATTAGTGATAAAAAAATGTTTTTCTCATCTTTTTAAGTAATTTAGAGTTAATTTAGTTTAAAAAGTATTTTTCTTAATTTTTATCAATTAAATTTCTATTTTTAGGATTTAATTTAGATTAATTAGTGTTTAATTCATATAAAATCCAAAAAGCCTTTAAAAAATATTTTTAATTTTCCTAAAATTTTCTTTAGCATTAATTTAGGTTTAGGAATCTAGTTTACATTTTTAAGATTTAAATTGCATTTGTTTTCTTAAATGTCGCATTTTATTTACTTTCGTAATTAGTTTAATTTGTTAATTAGTTGTTTAATTGTGCCTTTAATTTTAGTAGTATAATTAAATCAAAAATATCTCTTTTCTTATTCAAATCAGGATCCAAACTTAAACGAGGTTTCCATTGCACGAGTCATTGGGGAAACGACCCGGGTGATCATACTTGCCCGGTTTAATATACGTATTCTATATATATATCTTTGTGAGTGGAATTGTCCAAGGGATACTTGGGGATTTCCTTAATTTCTCTATAAGTATATTATTTTAAGTCAAATTCAATAAGAGAAAATAATAAGCCAAAGTCAAATGGGCCGAGCCCATTGTGGCACCCAAACGAAAACCAAACAGACCCTTGTTGGGCCAAGACCAACCAAACAAGCCCTTGTTGGGCCGAAACCAACCAAACGCACCCGTGTCGGGCTAGAAACAAACCAGACGCACCCTTATTGGGTTAGAAACAAACCGGACGCACCCTTGTTGGGCCGGTCCAACAAAACATGCCATACCAAAATCACATAAGCCCAAATAAGATATATCCTAGCTTATTGAATAAGAAAATCTTCCAAATAAGTTCTTATAAGCATTCTTATAAAACGAAAAATTACTACAACAACCATTTTATTTAAACTCAAAAACCTTTTCTTCCTTTCCTTCTTAAACAGACGCATAAACACCTCTTTTTATATTTTTGATTTCAAGTTTCGATCTTTTTGGCGATCAACTTGTACAACTAGCGTCTAGACATCACCATAATCACAAAAGTACAACTTAAATTTAAAGTTTTATATAAACTTACTTGTTTGATGAGCTTGGTTAGATCGAGACGAGCGAATAAAACTAAAAACTTTGTTTCTTCAACCCAAAACTACTAGCTAACAACCCAATAATAAAATCTTAACCCGTGTTCTTGGCAAAATATTCAAAATCTTTGCTTTTATTCTCCTTTGTGGTTCGGCCGGATATAGAGAAAAGAGAGAGGGAGATATTTTTTGTTTTGATTTCAAAATGATGCATGTATGTGAAATAGTTAAGGTGGTGGAGGTATATTATGGTACTAGGTGAGACATCATAGCAAAATTTTAGCCATCTTGTCCCCTTATCCCCTAGGCGTCTAAAATGGGATCCAAGGAGGGTCTCGGGTCTTTCTTTTTGTGTCGGGATCACTTAAAAGCTAAATTTTCATCTATTTAAAATGTCAACCAAACTTAGTTATCATTTTCATTGCGTTTAAAATCATTTTTCCATAAACCTGCATTATTCATACGACACTTATCACCTTAAATAGCTACAAAAATCCATTTGAGCCGTTAACGACCGACTCCGGACCGAAAACATGAATTTTTGACAAAACTTAACCGAACCTTGCTCATCCATTTAAAAACACTTCAAACCACAAAATATAGCTTGGAAACTTATATTCACCCAAAGTTTCACCTTCTTACGACCGTTACAGTCTTTTACCGAAATTCACGAAAACAACTATTTTTTTGATAACTTTCAAATCTCACACTCACGATTTACAATTTAAATCGACGTTCTTTCATTATTATGAATTTGTTAAATAGATAAACCCAATAACACATTTCCAACCTCATAAATCTCCATACTTAATTAACTGTCGTGCCGGTACGCGCTGCGTGATGATTTTTCGCTAAACGCGGGAAAACTTCTCGGAAAGCACTGAAAAGCTCAAAACCACTCTAAAACAGGAAACCCAATCATAATTGATTCATTTACGAACTCCACACTTCATCAAATTCCCGATTAAACCGAAACCGCTTATACGCAAAATATACAACAGAAGTCAACTTTTCAGCTTTCATCAGGAAAACTGACAAGATCGAAAGACTCCAACATACAAAATTATAATAATTTATAATACTTAACCCTAAAAAATATTACCGGTTATCACAATTATCTAGGTTCACCTTCTAGTCAACACGTTCAATAAACATTGGCAATATCCAATTAACTAGTTAAGCCAGACCCGAAGCGTATCCTAGACACAGATTTAGAAGGACAATACTTGTGATCCTATGATTCTAGATGTATAAATCACTATATGGAGAGCTATCCCAGACTCTAGATTACTTGGTCCGTATCACTAGATCCAGTTGAATGATAGGTCGCATACGAAAGCACGTAAACAAGTATAAATTGATAAACATAAACAAGCATACAACGATAAATCAAGAAATCGAGATAAACAATACCAAACATTCAAATCTTCATAATAATGGCTAATACCCGAAGGTATTAGCCTTCAAACGTCATAATAAATACAAGAGCAATTATTTAGCCAAGGTAAACTAACCGAGTTAACGAATGATACCAAAAACTAAACGATTACTAAAGTATATGGAATTACACGTTGTCTCCTATGAAATTGATAACGTTGCTTGACCTCTTATGCTCTTTTTCTCCTCTGAAAATCGACTTTTCTGGTTTAGGTATCGAGAATATGATTTAGCACACCTAAAACTCGTTTGTGAGTTTTGTATTTATAGGGTCTGGAAGTCGGTTCGATACGGCGTATCCAATAGGTTGGATACGGCGTATTCGAGTTTCTTGGAGTAGGGACCACATTTGATATCTTCTAGAATATTCACATACTATATCTTTAATACGGCGTATTGACTTCTTCTGGATACGGCGTATTGATCTTCTTTCCTTTGTGGTCTTTGGTGAGTGCAGGCACGGATACGCCCTATCTTCCTTAATGGATACGGCCTATTGGTTGTCAGAATAGTAAATCTTCAAAATATCTTCATTTAAGCTCTAGAATGCGCGCCTTTTGCTAATATTCACTAAGAACTACATAATTACTGCAATTCTAAAATATAAACGATTAAGTAACAATTATTTGCAATAACTATACAAAATGGGTTAATAACATGGGATAAATGACGTTATAAAATAGACGTTATTTGATGTCATCAAGTCTCATAGCCCTACTTGGCGTATGGACTTTCTCCTTGGGCCGGGCTTGGCTTGTGTTGGGCTTTGGCCTGATACATGGACAATATTAACTTAAAGTCTAAACCCGTTGAACCCGACTAGTCTTATATGACGACACATTTTTTCCCATCCAACTCTTTTCCCCTTTCTTAACTTTCTTTTTTCTTTTTCGTTTATAACAACGCTTTTCTTCCCCCAAATTACTTATCATTCATAACCTTTTTTCCATCCCAAATTCAATTTCAAATCACTAAAAATCGCAAAATAAGATTCTAATTTTCATTTCTTGCGTCATAAACCCGTTCAATCGCTACTAACTACAACAATTTTCAAGAATTTATTTGAAGTTTATCAAAATTATGGTTTCTTTGACTTTGAGCAAAAACAAAATTATTATGTCAATTATTCATTAACAAACCTTACATTAACATCATCCAACACAAATTCTATATCTTATAAAAAAAATTTGATGTTTATATTCTAAATATTAAAAAAAAGTATTTATAAAATCATCAACCATATGTTTGATGAAATATCTCAAATGATTTGTGTTTTTAATTTTATTAGTGAAAACACATATTTTGTGTCAATTAGTATTATATATAAGTGAATTATGAAAAAAAAATTATATCTTTTATGAAAAAAAGTTGTTTTTCTTTTTTGATTATCATGAACATCTTTTTAATTATGATGACAACCTTTAAAATAGTGATGAACACACTTTTGTTTTGTTTTTATTATTGTGTTCATGAATTATCAAAATGTAATGTTTTTAAGAATGATGAAGTACACCAAAGTTTTATAATTCCCTAGGCAGTGTACTTAATCGTTGTAGTGTAGTATAGGCAAGAGACGGGGGATTGATCGTTCTCTAGGGAAATAGTTTGGGTAGGCTCGAATCGAATGTCACTAAGGTTTAAGGGTTGAGAGAAGAATATTTTTATGTTTTTATATTTTTTAAAAATAAATAAAATCTCAGGTTTTAAAGAGGGGGGTGGGTTTGAAAAAACTAATTAAGTACTAATTTAATATAATCTAATGGGGAAACTCGTATGGGTAAACAAACATGCTCACTTAATCATGCACTACTCCTTAGATTTCTCTTCCTAATCCTATTGCCTGTCACCCTTGCGATGTAATATGTAATATTTCCTAATTCACATGCGAATTATACGAACCCGCTTTCTATGTAATATTTTGTTAAGACAACATACAAATAAGGTAGTATGAAGACTATTACAAGTCTCCTAGATAAATTACACCATTCAACAATTTAAAATGTGATCAACCTTATAATGGGCAAGGAATTTGTATATAAAGACTATTACGAGGTATCCTTTCTACACAATCACGTTTCCCTAAACGTCTTCGCATCAATTAAAGAAGCTAGTTTTATAGAACCTAATGTGCACACCACCAACAAAAAGCAATAGTAAAAGGAATTACAAACTAAGTTTCATGCAATCATAAGCAAACACTAATAAATTTAGCCTACCATGTTAATTGAAAGCGAAGAACAATTAATCAAACAATACATAGACATATCGAGAGATTAAAGGGATAAAAGAACTTCAATTAAACATGGAGTAATGGTGGATACAATAGGGTTATGAAACCCTAAAAACGTCTGCAATAATGCACCAAGTCGTTCCCTAAGTATTGCCCACGAATTTTCACAAAAACCCGTTAAAAACTATGGCTTAATAATATGGAAGACATAGTCGTAACAGCGTCGGCTACTTCAGACGCCGTCACAAGGATCTCTAACATTGTCTCTTGGGCCTTCTGACACCGTCACAAGGAATTGTGACGCCATCTCCATGGACTGTATGCCCTCTTGATTAAATTTTCGTGTAGAGTTGAAATCTTGTCTGTTTCTTCCCAAATTGTGTCCAAGTCACGTGTATATCCTCCAAATGTCATCCAAATGCAAAAAATAAAAAAAGAAATGATTAAGCACGTATTTTAGGCATATTTGCATGATTTAGGAGGTTAAATGATATCAAAAAAGTGTATAAAATGACACCTCATCAAATACTCCTACACTTGGGATTTGCTTATCCTCAAGCAAATGAGCTTTTCTACCTAATCAATAGCATTATCAAGGGTATTTAACATACTCAATAAAGATAATTCATGACACAACCAATTAGACCTTGTAATTAAAAGCACGGAAATTATATACTAGCACCTCACATAAGTGTTTAGATTCTCTCTTTCTCTCGGGTGTATAATGAATTATAACAATATAGGAAACAGAAAAATAACACTCATTACCTGTCATAGCATATAAATTACTATAAGCTTGATAAAGGATCAAACCTTCACCGCCTTGGTGTAAGCACCTATAAATTACTATCAAAGAGGTCTTTCAAAGGGTTGTGATGTATAGGTGTAGGGTAAAGGAAACATGGTTGGGGAATATTTAGAGAATTTACTGGTGGCAAGTCAATCATTTACAAGAATACATGTATAAAGCATTGCTAAGCCAAGACTCAACCACACTAGGACAAAGATAAAAACTCTACATCAAACTCTTTCTTTTTCTTTTCTTTACACTATTTTGACATAAACATAAGCAAAATGGCAGCCCGTACATTATTTCACTTTTTTCTATATTTTTTTTATTCTCTTTTTTTTGTACACTTTTGCCATGCTATTTGATTTGAACATAAATAAACATAAACATGACTCGGGGTTTATATATACACCTCTACACTTGAGTTTTTAATACTCAATAACATAATACTAACTAACTAGACCCTAAAAGAGAAAAAAAAAAAAGTAAAAAAAAAAAAAAAAAAAAAAAAAACAAAAAAAAAAAAAAAAAAAAAAACGAAAAAAAAACAAAAAAAAAAAAAGAAGAAAAAAAAAAACAAATTAGAAGGATCAACAAACATAGATTGTATTAAGCACACATGGGGGTAATAATTTGACTTCTTCCCCATTTCTTCATAAAATAAAAACTACCATTAATCCCAATCGTCCCAAAATTGTATACACTAATAATAATCTCGACTTAGCAACCATGTACTCAAGCAAACAATTAACTAGGGTTTAACAAATATGATAACAATAATGTACTAAAATAAGTACATACAAGGAAGGCTAAGGCGATTTGGGTGTAATATTTAGTAGGGTGTAAACAATTCTCTTCATTAATAATCTGGAATCCACCGGAAGATTACAAGAACCACAAAAAGAATAGGCTCGGAGGGTTGTACTAGGGGTATCTTGCACTAAAAATGAATGCACAACAAGGGTGTAGGGGTAGTTATGATCGAGGTGACCATCATAACTATACAAATACAGGCTAAAAACAAGGGTTTATCCTAATGCCTCTTATCACTTATCAAATCCTAATCACACGAATGCGATCTCACTAGCGGTCTCGGGATGCATCACTAAAACAAGTTTTAGAACTTAATATACTACCGATACACTCTCATAATTTTAACCGATACCAATGCTCCAGAAAAAGCGACAAAACCACACATGCTCGATCAAATCTATGAACGAGACACACATGATTGCTCAAATCCTTAACTCGAGCAAGCTAAAGGTTAAAATTATCTAAACACCAAAGATGGATGCTTTTTAATTCCTAAAGATCTAAAGGCGAACCTCACATTTTTGGTGTGGAATTTTTTTGAGTGGTAGGATTTTTGTGCTAGTAATATAACTCCTATCTATAAGACGCTTCTAATACTAAGTTTTCATCGGAATGTGCCATAAAAAAATTTAAATTTGGGTCAAAATTACCGTCTACATTACGTTTCAGTATATTACTCATCTTTTTAACGACAAAGCAAATGCAATTAAAGGAATAGTTTCTAAGGCTTTATTTCCCCCTACACTTATTTTGAACATTGTCCCTAATGTTCTATAAGTACCTGAAAAACGAATAAAGGGAAGATAAGAAAAAGCAAAAGAAACTAGTACTCCCTTGGTTTTGCTCAATATTAGATAAGAAACAAGATAAAATGGCTAAATCATCATCTAAGAATTGTCCACATGAAAATCCTAAGAAATTTTGGGCTTATCCTCATCAAATATAACCTACAAATCAAAGACAAGAAACAACTACACCACTCGTAAAGTTCTACGGGCTAATAATATACAATCTTTTTTATTAAGTTTTGACACTACGAAAGCAATAAAGATAAGATGAATGTACTAATGTAATCGTGGTTTTCTACAAGGATTAAAAAAATATAAAATTCTGGAAATAACACAAAATTAATTTTTCAAAAATTTAAGAAAATACAAAATTTACTGTATCAAGAGTGGCGACGCCGTCAGGAAGAATTCCTGACGCCATCTCCATGAACTGTAAATAAATATTTCTTCGCTTCTTGGAAAAAAAATTTGCACAAATATCCTATTAATTATTTCCTGTAAAAACTTACTGCATAAACCACAAAAACGATTAGTACACTCATATGACTCAAAACAAACACACAAGACAAGACACGAATTAATCTAAACTATTTATTTTCATGTTTGAAATGGTTCTTAGAAACCGGATATTTTTTCCTACACTCATTTGATGCAAAATACCTTTGATTGAAATTAAGACGAAGTTAAAGACAAAACAAAGCATGGTTACATATAAAAACAAACAATAAAGAATAAAACACACGACACACCTAAAATGCAAGAAATAAAATATTGGATTGCCTCCCAATAAGCGCTTTTGTTTATTAGAGAGCCTTGTAGCTAGACTCGAAGTACAATGCCTATGAATCACTAAAATGATCCAAGTTGAAGATATCACTTGGATTCTATTTTGTGTATAATTTACTGGTTGTCGGTATTGATTGGAAGGCTCTATCAAATTGTTCTCCGTCAGGGTCAATCAATTCAATCCTAATCTGCCATGCACCATCTCCTTCTTTCGGTGGCTTTTTCCAATCTATCTTATTTTCTACCAACTCTTTCGACTCCTACATGTTTCCTTTTAAATTGACATGTATAGTTCCTAGGAATTCTACTATCTTCCTAAATACTAAGATGTCTTTAAAAGGATTGAGTTCGGTATCCCTAGCTATTTCCCATTCCTCGGGTAAATGGTGATTCATAAAGTCCCTTTTAGCATCGTAAGGGGGTCTAGCACTAATTCCATCCGTACTAGGTGGTGGTGTATACAAATCGCGTTTTCCTATGGTTTTCCAATAAGGTATATTTTCTTCACCAAAGTTTATTTCCTTAACACCAAATATCGACCTAGTAATTCCTTCTCCTACCGCTATCTTGGCTTTCTTACAATCTATTAGGGCACTAGCGGTCGCTAAAAATCCTCTTCCAACAAGTAAAGGGCAAGTAGGGTCTTTTTCCATGTCAACAACGTGAATATCTTCCTCATGCCTTAACTTTCCTATGTGAACCTCTACATTTTTCTTGATTCCTACGGGATACGACTTAGTTCCATCTGCTAACCCTAGGACATCTTTGGTTTCTTTTAGTAATCCAATCTTAAGCTTTTTGAAGAGATTTAATATAATTTAAATTCACACTTGACCCTAGATCGGCTAAGGTATCAAAAGGCTTGGAGTCCACTAGTCTACAAGGTAAGATGAATAATCCAGGATCCTTTATTTTCTTTGGCATTTCGCCTTGGATGAAAGTGGTCCCACTTTTGCCTAACTTAAGACTCTCTATATATTTATCCAAAAGAGCGTCATAGATGGGAACATGAGCTAGAACTTCAAGAACCAGTAAATTTAGATGCAAATCCTTAAATTCATTTTCAACAACTTTTTCTGATTCGTTTGGTTTTGGTGTTTTAAATTCATTGACCGTTACAGTTTTGACTTGTGTTAGTACTTTTGGATATTAGTTGTTGATTTGAAACGCGTTTTGATAGCATTGACCGATTTGAAAGAGTTGGAGGAACTTTGGGGGTCCTTCATTAGGTAAGAACGAGCATATGAAACTGAAGAGGTATGGTTAACATTCAACTTCGGGTTCTTAACCGTGCCGCTTGGGAGAGCTCCCGTCATTCGGTCATTGATGGCCTTTAAGAAAGTGTGAATTTTGTCGGTCATCTCGCCTTGGTATTGTTTGAAATTGGCTTCAAACTTAGATATCCTAGTGTCTTGAGATGCCATAAAGTTAGACACCAATCCTTCAAAATTTGATTGATTGTTAAAATTTTGAGGATTGCTATTGAAGGAGGGGGGGTTGGGAATGAATGAAAATGATTAGGTGGGTCTGAAAAATTTTTTTGGGAATTTTAAGGTTGCCTCCACCCAAGGTTTGGGTGACTTTCCCATGATGGATTATAGGTGTCCCCAAAATTAATTTGCTCGGGTTTGAAAGTGAACCACTTGCCTCCCGCTTCGTCGGTACGCGATGATGCGTAATCAACAAAAGCTTGCTCAGGATTTTCCATGCAATATTAGGTGTCGTGAGGACTACTACAAATCTCACATGAAGAAGCGATTTTGTTCACTTGAACGGGTGGGTTAGGAGAAAGATGAGCTTCCATCAAGTGTTGGACTTGATTTTCAAGCTCAATGAGATGATGGTCGGATGTACTCGGGACATCTTGAGGCAAAGAGATTGCCTTAACCGGTTTAGCGAAGTCACTTGGGTCATTCCAACTTTTGTTATCATAGAGGGCGAGGTCTTCCAATAGTGCCCAAGATTCCTCGAAGTTTTTGTCACGTAGCTTACTACCAACTGATTGATTTATGGTTCGCCTTGTGGCGGGATTGACATGGTCATAAAAGATTTGGATTTAGAGCCAAAGATCAATTCCATGACGAGGGACTTTTTAAAGTAAGTCCTTGAAACGAGTCCATGCTTCAGAAAGAGATTCACCTTGATGTTGTTGGAACATCAAGATGTCATTTCGGAGTTTATAAGTTCTTCCTAGTGGAAAGAATTGAGCAAGGAAACGAGTAGTGAGATCCTCCCTAGTGGAGATGAGACATTCAAGCCAATTGCTAGCTTGATCGAGAAGGGAAAACTAAAATAAACGCAGTCGTGTTCT
>BQNB010175945.1:0-13109 GCA_026074375.1 Tanacetum coccineum
AATATCTTATATAGTATATATATATTAATTCATACATTCATACATGTGATGAGAAATTCACTTGCGCCTTAGATCCCAAAACCCCACAACATTGAATTATAATTGTCCCTCACGTTTTATCTTACGTGACTTTAATTGAAAACGTTATATTTTCGATAACTTTCTATTTTTAGAAAGTTACTATTTTCGGAAAGTTACCATCTTTAGTAAGTTTAAATATCTAAGTATATTTTTAATACTTATCATCTTATTTATATCCATGTACTTAGTTAAAAATTATATAAGTCTTATATGACCCTTTGACTTTTTAAAGTCAACATTTGACTTTTATAATTATATTTATTTTTACTCAAATCTGACCCGCGCCAAACGACCTTCTAAATCACATTTTCACGATTCGGTGAAAGAGATTTTATGCGAAACGATATTCCGGACAACTTTTTAGTTTTTAGCCGAGTCCCGAAACTCGACGGAAAATGACGAAAATAACCCTGCAAGAATATGCTGTAACTTGTATTTTTAATAAAAACGCAGCAGTTTAACCATCGGTTTTGACACGCTATAT
This sequence comes from Tanacetum coccineum, assembly GCA_026074375.1. Classification (NCBI taxonomy): domain Eukaryota; kingdom Viridiplantae; phylum Streptophyta; class Magnoliopsida; order Asterales; family Asteraceae; genus Tanacetum; species Tanacetum coccineum. The sequence goes on from BQNB010175945.1 coordinate 566, forward strand.
CACGTTTTCGTGACTTTGACCAAGAAGAGATTTTATAGAAAACATCATTCCGGACAACTTTCGTGTTTCGCCGGAAGGCCGAAACGGAATCGAAAGTGCCCAAAATCACTGTTGAAAATCAGATCAGCATGCTATATAATATACCATAGCTGTTTGCAATTTATAAGTTTTTCAAAACTTGTTTTCGCTCTAGTTTCTTCGTTATTAGGAGTTAGAAGCTCTACCTTATATCAAAACGATCGTCTCGAAAAGCTTTATCATATTTTTCAATCGAAAATCAGATTTTACAAAATCTCGTGCCTCGTTTTCCGTGTCAAACTTTCTGCTCAGAATGTACCTTTTGTAAATCACACCAAAACTCATTTTTGACCAAAAAGCTCATCTAAAACACATCTAATATGACATATAATTTATACTTAACCCACTTAATCATTTTATAATCATTGATTAACTAATCGGCGCAAGATCTTATAGATTTCATCACATGCAACGAACAATATCAAATCAAATGAACGAAAACAATGAAACAAATGAAATAAAAGAATGCTCACAAAGCTATAATAGCAAGATCGGGCCAACGAAAGACTCGACTCGTCCCTCTTGTTCCTTTGCCGAGACTCGAACCACACCAAAAACCCAAAACCTTAACTTTTTCATTTAAACCAACCTTCAATAACACTAATCTAACAACACTCAACACCCTCTTGAGATCAAAATCACATAAACTTGACCAAATTTCTAACTTTCAAAATACCCATTGCATGTGGGATTTTATTAGTGGGATATGTAGGTATTGATGTGGGGATTAATATTTTCAAAGTGGATTATTTTGCATGTCGGAAAATTAGCCGGAAAGTGGTGGTGAAGGGTGGCCGGTTCGTGGAGCTAGGGAGGAGGGGAATGAAAAATGGTTTTGGTAAAAGTTATAAGTGTGAGTATATGGTTTCTTTTATAGAAAATAAGTTTGGTACTTTGGCAATTTAGGTCCCTCCATTTGTAAGCTCTTTTAAAACTAATACAAGTTATTTATTTTTGTTAAGTAACCGACCAAAGGCTCGGGATTATACTTCCGTGACCATTTTTATTTATGTCACATATTTCTTAATAATAACGAGATGCGTCAAAAAATTTTACGATGCTCGAAACGATTAACGAACGCGCGGTCAAACGTTGACTCGCGAAACGTCAAAAACTAATATTTTAAGTTTCAACGTTCGCTCACGTGATTTTACGAAAATAGTTATTTACGACAAATAAAATTTTAAATGTCAACGTTCGCTCACGTGATTTTATAAAATAAATATTATGACGTCGAATTCGCGATCGTCATTCGCGTCGTGAAACTCGGGTTGTTACAATTGCTCAGTGATTACGATTGTGAGATTCGTTATCACCCGGGAAAGAAAAATGTTGTTGCTGATGCCTTGATCGGGAAAGAACGAGATAAACCATTAAGAGTTCGAGCTTTAGTCATGACTATTGGCTTAGATCTTCCTAAGAAAATCATGAATGCCCAGACTGAAGCACGAAAACCAGAGAACATCAAGAACGAAGATGTTAGAGGTATGTTGATTGAAAATTCTAAGGATCCAAAGAAACTTAGAACGGAAAAGTTAGAACCCCGCGCGGATGGAACTCTATGCTTAAATGGCAGGAGTTGGTTACCCTGTTATGGTGATTTGAGGACTGTAATCATGCACGAGTCCCACAAGTCAAAATACTCTATCCATTCGGGTTCTGACAAGATGTATCAGGACATGAAGAAGCTATATTGGTGGCCCAATATAAAGGCCGACATTACCACCTATGTTAGCAAATGTTTGACATGTGCTAAGGTCAAGGCGGAACACCAAAGGCCATCGGGTTTGTTGGTGCAACCCGAGATACCTCAATGGAAGTGGGATAATATCACAATGGATTTTATCACGAAGCTTCCTAATTTGTCACAAGGTTACGATACCATTTGGGTGATTGTCGACTGACTCACTAAGTCTGCAATCTTTGTACCAATGAGGAAATTGATCCCATGGAGAAACTGGCAAGAATGTACCTAAAGGAGGTGGTCATGAGGCATGGAATACCTGTCTCAATCATTTGTGATAGCAACCCGAGGTTTGCATCAAATTTTTGGAGGTCACTTCAGAAGGCTTTGGGTACGAATTTGGATATGAGTACTGCATATCATCCGCAAATTGACGGGCAAATCGAGAGGACTATTTAAACTCTCAAGGATATGTTGCGTACTTGTGTGATCGACTTTGGAAAGGGTTGGGTTAACCATTTGCCATTAGTCGAGTTTTCATGTAACAATAGTTATCACACTAGCATTATGGTTGCACCGTTTGAAGCACTTTACAGTCGAAAGTGTCGTTCACCTGTTTGTTGGGTTAAGGTTGGAGAAGTTCAACTCACTGGTCCATAAATAGTTTAAGAGACGACTGAGAAAATCATTCAGATCAAGCAAAGAATTCAAGCTGCTCGTGATCGACAAAAGAGTTACACCGATTTAAAGCGTAAGCCGATGGAATTTCAAGTTTGAGATAGAGTTATGCTCAAGGTTTCGCCTTGGAAAGGAGTAGTACGTTTTGGCAAACGGGGGAAGCTAAACCCCAGATATGTTGGACCTTTCAAAGTGTTAGAAAAGGTTGGAGCCATTGCTTACAAGCTTGAACTTCCTCAAGAGCTGAGCAGGGTTCAGAATACATTTCATGTATCCAACTTGAAGAAGTGTTATATCGACGAACCATTAGACGTTCTGTTGGATGGACTACACATTGATGACAAGCTTCATTTTGTCGAGGAACCGGTCAAAATCATGGATCGTGAATTCAAACGGTTGAGGCAAAGCCGTGTTCCAATAGTCAAGGTTCGATGGAACTCCAGGAGAGGTCCTGAGTTTACATGGGAACGTGAAGACCAATTCCGGAAGAAATATCCACACCTCTTCACAAAGACCGCACCGTCGTCAAGTTTCGCGTCTTAAGCCTTGAGGACAAGGCTCATTTAACGGGGGAAGACTATAACACCCCATGTTTTAGGGTCATTTTACGTCGTCAATAAATTCAATATTTATTTTTAGTATTATACGCGTTTGCTTTTAAATTAAAAGCGTTAAATTAAATCGCGTAAGCTAAAAATTATCGTTCAATGTAAACGGGCATCAAACAATTAAATGTTTACATCAAGCAAGTGTTAAGTAATTATTTATAGGATAATTATTATCTTTGCACATTTTATTTTTATTGGTTACGTAAAGTGTTTACGTTTCATGATCAAATACATTTAGGCATACCTGGAACCACCAAAACTTTTCTACGCTTCAACAAATACCCAAAATTGTACCCAATACTCAAAAATTACAAAATTTCATCATATATATGTATATATGACCGGATGTGGAGATGAGAACACAAAGATATTTCTAGTTCAATTCACTTCCTTGAATTCATAGGATGATTCCCATCTTAGGGAACCAAGAGTTCACATCTTACTAGCCCTAATAGTGAAATGGACCAACTATTCCCTAGAAATCCTCTTTATGTCCTAAACTTTCACAAGTTGTATTGGCTAGTCAAATGTGTATATAATACAAGCAACTAATAAGAGAAACATATACACTTCACATTTACATAAGAAAACTTCACCAATCTCTCTTGTTTTCTCTCCTAGGCCACGGCTCAACTTCAAAACCCTTACACAATCCATACAAAATTATTTACAACACATACAAGCATTCCTACATCATATCTAAGATAATCGAAGGTGTTTAGAAGGTTTGTTTTGGGGTTTAAAGGGTTAAGCAAGCAAGGAAAGGAGTTAGGGTTTTCATTGAAATTAGGGTTTTCAAGGTGTTGAAAGCTAGGGTTTGTTTGCTAAATAAGGGTTTATACTTTGTTGTTCACCATCTTACATCATATTAAGGTTATCTAAAAACCTTAATCTCTTTACTTTTATGATTTATGCATATATAATGTTTGTATAGTTAATCACCATCTAAGGAGCTTATTTACTTGTAAAATGGATTTTTACACTTGTTTATGATTTGGTATACTTTTACATAAGTTATAGGGATGTTAATATCATGTTATAATAGAAGAATAAGTATTGTACAAGTGTGGTTTATGTATAAAATGTGTATATAAACAAGTTACCTTAAAAGTGTATTTATAAAAGTTAATGAACAAATAGGTGTGTAGACTTATGGATCTTATGATTCTTGGATAATATTTGGACAAATGATGGACTAAGGGCCCTAATTATGTAATACATGTGATATTAAGTGTTGTAATGGACTTGTAACAAAGTGGTTAAACTAAAAAGGTATAAAATCAAGTTTTAAACATATTTTTACAAAATGACCAAAACCTACTGAATAAATTCGAAATATAAAGTATTTATTTTATAGATTTATAAAATTCTACATCTCATGAGGATTCCAAAAAGGTAAGAAACTCGAAAAACCGAGCTATAACGAAGGAGATACGTAATTTACAAGATTTAGTTATAAAAAGTGTTTTATAAAAGAAATTTTATAAAAACCATTTACTTTTCACTTTTGATATATAAAAATGGTTATTTTTCTTAGATAGTACTTATTTTTAGGATTCCAAAACATTAAGAATCATAATTTTTAGATCAATAACGAAGAAGTTATGAATTACGCAAGTTTACGATAATAAATACTTTTATAAAAATAATTTTTGTAAAAGTTATTGTTCAAATCAGATATATTTATTTTGAAAACATCATTAGTTCGATAGAACTTTTAATAAAGAAGTCGTACTCGAAAGAATCACTAAAAACGGAGTTAAAACGAATAAACTACGACATTTACGAGTTTACGACGATTAATTTTATAAAAATAAATTCAAAAAGTGTATGAACAGTATAAAGTACTGTTCACCAGAGGACCCAAAATATGAAAATGTAATATTTTGATATATCTTTCAAATACGAAAGCGTTGACATAAGAAACGTAAGAAATGGACTTAAAATGGGAAAGTTACGCTATTTTTACTAACGTGATATTTATAAACGTTTTTACTTTATAAATATGATTTCACAAATACAATTAGATAGTGATGTAGCTATATAAAATTATATATGGTATTAGTTAATCAAAGTGCTTAGTACTTATACGACCTATATTGGATTAGGTTGCATTCGGTCATTATCGTGACGCATTTTCTGTAATATATTTGTTATCATACACACAAGGTGAGTTCATAGCCCCACGTTTTACATTTTAATGATTTACAAGTTTTGGGGTGAGAAACATATGCATGTTTTATAATTGGACGCAAGTGGACATTTTACTTTACGATTACGTGTTTGCCTAAGTAGCGATAACCCTCTGAGCCCATTATCATAAACTGTCAATTACTTGTTGTGAGCGCGAATGATATAAATAGATCTATTTAGGATTGACATCCTCGTTCAGGTGAGTCATGCTCACTGTGTCGGTTTGTCGGACAACGAACATATACCATGTCGAATTTGGGATGTTGCGGGTTAGAACATCATCACAGGTAATGTTGGCAATTTATATTGCAATTCATACATGTCGAGCTTCAGTGTCATGAGCTTATGGAGACGTAATTATATTTTATGATGTTTGCATTTGTTTCATTATCATGGGGAGATCTTGCGGTCCTACATTATACATTTTACAAACCTATGAATTCACCAACATTATTGTTGATGTTTTAAGCAATGTTTTCTCAGGAGATCAATGAGGTACAAGACAAGGGATACATTGGTGGTCGTTATTTTGGAAGTCATATGCATAAAAGATTTGGTGCATTACATTTTAGGGAAACTTTTGTTATGACCTAGAATCTTTGTATTTTGAACATCGAACAAGTAAAGCTTCGGGCTTATATAACAAACAATTTGTTAAATCCAATGTATCAGTTTTCAATGACTTTTAAATGGTCGTTCTTATATATATCTTGTGCTATTGATCTATGAAGTATCACCCCAGACCCATATTCCACTGCGACCCAATTTGGGGGTGTTACATCTCCTATGGAATTGATAGCGTTGCTCAACCTCTTTTGCTCTTTTTCTCCTCTAAAAATTAACTTTTATGGTTTAGGTATCGAGAATATGATTTAGCACACTTAAAACTCGTTTTTGAGTTTTCTTTTTATAAGATCTGGAAGTCGGTTCGATACGCTGTATCCAAGGATTGGATACCGCGTATTAGGGATTTCTTGGAGTAGGGATCACGCTTGATATCTTCCAGAATATTCGAATATTATATCTTTGATACGACGTATTGAGATCTTCTGGATATGGCGTATTGGGCTTTATTCTCTTGTGGTCTTTGGTTAGTATAGGCACGGATACGCCGTATCTTCCTTGATGGATACGGCGTATTAGTCTTTAGAATAGTATCTTCAAAATATCTTCATTTAAGCTCCAGAATGCGCGCCTTTTGCTAATATTCACCAAGTACTCCATAATTACTGTAATTCTCAAATATAACTGATTAAGTAACAATTCTTTGCAATAACTATACAAAATGGGTTAATAACATGGGATAAATGATGCTATAAAATAGACGTTATTTAATGTCATCAAATATCCCCCAACTTAAATCCTACTTGTCCTTAAGTAGCCTTTAGATGTTTATAAAAATGTATCCCTAAGGATATTTTCCGTTAAAGCATTTATTCGATCCATTACAAGTACACAACCAAACACCTCACTAAATAGGAAGATGAAAACACTCAAATCACTCAACTAATCTATGTGGTAACTAATTCGCTTAATTGCTCGGTCATGACGAGTATCCTATTATAAGCTTGGCAAGGATACACATCTCCACTAAAGCCAAGGAGTAACAAGTTTATAAAGTTAAATATGGGTTTTTGTATGGAGGTTGATCATTCTGCAATCTTTCACCAAAAGTACCACTCTAACAGGGCAGCTGAAGCACACATACATGGCCGTAATGAGGGAATAGACATGTGTGTTCGATCACACCCCAATTCGAATTTAACCAACGGTTAGGATGAAGAATGATATAGGGTAGGAACCTTCTACCTTTCACCAAAAGTCAAAAACCAACGAGGCAGCTAAGACATGCATACATGGTCGTAACGACGGGATAGACATGCACGCTCGAACAAGTCCTCATTCACGTAAAACCAGCGGCTAATCATTAGGTGAGAGGGAAGTAAATTGTTGTTAAATAAAAATCAAGAAACAAATAGATTAAGCCTAAAGTACAAGTTGCTAGACACTTTACCAACCGTTACCATAATAAAGACACGACTATTTACAACATCTTGATCATCGATCAAAAACAATAATCTAAGTTGGCGTTCCAGTAACGATCAACTTCCCAATCATCCCAAAACTTTACATACTCTATGAGGTAAGTGGCGATATCTTGCACTTTGTACAATACTCTACATTGTTGATTTTTTAGACATATCAATGAATAATCGATTCTTCGTATAATTCCTTCGGTAATGCTCTTTCCGAAAGAATTATCTTCAAACTTCCTTCTCTTTTATTTTTTATTTTTTTACCTATGCTTCAAATCTTGGTGTAGTTTCACCATCTTCACGATCATAATAATTCCGGATAATTTATTCGATAGTTCTTCATTCTTCGAACTCACCATTAATTGTGATGGTAGTAAAATCACATGAGTTTTGACTACTAATATACATTCCCATTTTCAATGTACAAATTTCCAACCGCACCAAAGATAGAAAATGACACAAGACTCGGGAAATATGAACTTTACACTTTAAGCAACTAGCAACTGTAAATTAAACTTAATCTAACAGGGTAGGTTAAGGTGTAAGGGTGTAACGAAACAAATAGTTGGTGTAATTCCTAAAGGATTGGCTCTACGGGTTGTTCTAGTGGATCTTCACTCTAAAGATGAGAGTGGAAAAGGGTTTAAACTGGAGGTTAACTAACCGGTGTAGTTAGTTAATAAGCAACATGTAAAGGCGATTTGGGTGTAATCCTAAAATTTACCAATTTAAACAAGTTACTCCAATTAAATCCATAATACTCATTATTGTGGTCTCGAGTGATATACCAAGCCAAGTTCTAAAGTCTACAACATCACCGGCACACTCATATTTTGTGGAATTTGGGTAAACATTTGGAAACGGATAGGCTAAATTCTCACAATATCTAGCAAGGGTTATTGTGTGCGGGTTATGTATCAAGTAATTTCACAAAAGTATGCTTGAAAAAAAATTGAGCATAATTTAAGCATTTTAATGTGAAAATTAGGACAAGTAAACATTCTAATTCCATCCCCCCACTTGAGTTATACAACGTCCTCGTTGTATAGATAAAACATTAAATACGAGAATTTAAAAAGAATTAGAATGAGAAACTCCCCTGATATTTGCTCGGTAGATTCTCCAAGTTGCGTTTATGAGCAAGATTGTGTGTTGGAAAAGCGTCTGAATCCTAGCACGAACAACACACACACAGAATTCCAGAAAATATGCATTCCACCAACTTCGTCGATATTTCTTTCACGAGGTCCTGTATAAAATATAGGAAGAACATGTGCATTCCTATCTTGGTACCTACGGTTAATTTAAACTAAACTAAACTAAATACGGGTCAGTTTTGGTGGATACGGCGTATCAGGTTAGTGAATACGTCGTATTCTAGAACTGACAATAATGTTTTTAAAGTGCAAATGATAAAGACTGATAACGTCCAGACAATCAATACGCCGTATGGTATGGGGCGGATACTCCGTATTGATATCTGGGAAGACAGACTCGATAAAATTAAATAACAATCCGGGTTATCTCCCGGGAAGCACTTTTGTTTACAGCGAAGTCTTTAAGTTAGACTTATCTTCAGCTTCTCTTCATTATTCCATCTCATGCACACTAACGTGCCCACTTGTGAGCCATTCTTCCATTGATGGAACTCGGATAAAGTCGGGTCCTAGATTCAAAACTCCTTTGTAGAACCTCTTTGACTTTTGGTATGAGTGCGAAATCCCGTTCATCTTATCATGTTCACTTACCTTCAGTAATGGTGGGATTTTATTAAATTGCTCATTAGTGTGGTGTTTAAACCTTAGATGTGATCGCACCATTTGGTAAGTTACTTCATCATTACCATTGTAAATGGTAATCATTCCATCAAACCATCTTGCTTTAATTCCAACTTCTCTTAAGAATGGTTCGCCAACAATAACATCGCCCATTCCTTCACCACGATAAGCATTCATATCTTACAAAACTGCAAAGTCAGTCACAACAAAAAAGGTTCCAACAAAAATAGGCACATTCATTAAGGCTCCTACAACATTATCCCCTTCGTACACCATCTTATCTTTTATTATTGAATTATGAAACTTGTTGGACATCACATTGACGTACAATAACAGGAAGATGTTGACGTATGTCAATTCAAATCCTATCATGAATGAAAACTTTAAGTTTTGAGCACAATCTATATGGATTTTCTTATCATCGTCATAATAACTAGGGTAATCATCAATTCCAGTATCAAGATCTTTATCCCTAGTTATAAATTCCTTAATTACCTCACCTTCCTTAATGGTGGCCATTAAATCATCACCTTGATTTCTCCTAAGCTCAAATGGTTCATTTATATCATTTAGTTCGATGTAATCTTCCAAGAAAGGGTCTAATGATTTATTTAACACCAAAGTCTCTCCTATTAGCCTAGCTTCTAAATCAAGTTCCATTCTTTCTCTCAAACTTAGCATGTAGACCCTCTTAATTAAACTACTAGCAGATTTAACACTTTTGATATTGATATTTTCTTCCCCAACCCTTAAAGTAATCTTTCTCTTGTAAACATCAATTTTAACATGGGCGGTAAACAAAAATGGTCTTCTAAGGATCAAGGGCACTTTGATATCCTCGGGTATATCTAGAATTATAAAGTCTACTAGGAAAGTAAATTTACCAATTCTTACTAGTATGTTTTCAGCAATTCCTTTTGGATATTTCACTATCCTATTCGCTAATTCCACTGTTAGCTTAGTGTGAGCTAATTCGCCTAATCCTAAGTTAAGTTAGGTCAGTAATTACACTAACGCTAGCTCCTAAGTCAACAAGGGTATTATCAAAGCAAACATTATTAATAAAGCAAGGTAAAGTGAAACTCCCTGGGTCTTTCTCCATTTGGGGTATGGATTCATCGATTTGTGAAGCTTTAGAGTAAGCTTTCAAGAATTGTAGTCCATAAGATCCCTTTTTTCCATCATGGTAGTAACCATTCAAACGACTTGGAAACATAATCGTCGTTTATCTTGTCTCGTACATGAGTGTACGGTTCTGTCCAGTGGATATGGCGTATTAGGGAGATCTAATATGGCATATTGGGTGTGAATTAGCTTTAATATTAGTAAAGATCGACTTGACTTGATCTCTTGGGTTCATTTCAGTTGAGCTAGGTAGACTTCTAAATCCTCTTTCCTGTAGTACCTTGCTCATTTACCAGATTTGTATTTCTAATGTTTTAATTGATGCTCCTTGGTTCCTTATGGCAACATCCGTTGAAGCTCGGATTTCTTTGATCAAGTTAGAGTTTTCCTCGTGTCTTTTTGCTGATTCTCCCATAAATTTGCTCAAGGTATCTTCCATTGATTGCCTTCGTTCTTGATTCAAAGGATTTGCGTTGTTCCTTTGATAAAATCCTAGAGCTGTTGCTCTATATCCCCCACCTTGAAAAGGTCCACCAAATTGTGTGTAGTAAGCTTCTTCTAGGTTTTTCCCTTATTTTTTAGTGGGCAATCTTTGGTGTAATGTGGTCCTTTGTATTTTTCACATCCTACTTGAGCAACATAAACCTTTTCATTCACCTTCTTGATCTCTCTTCCTAGATTATTTAGTTGTGCTTGTATAGCAGCCAGTCCATCAGATGTCTCAGTACTACTTCCTCTAGATGTTCCATTATGCCATTTTTAAGATTATTCTGCCATTTCTTGGATGGCCTTTTTAGCATCTGCAGTTGTCTTAGTTGGAATGGTCCTCTTGAGTCAAGAATCTGTCGTGTTGGAACATCTAACCCATTGTAGAACAAAATTAACTCCTGCATCTCAGTCAAATAGTGTTGAGGACACTTCATCAAGAGTTCTTTAAGGCGCTCCCATGCTTGATAAAGGGTTCTGGTTCTTGCTGAAAATTGTTGATTTCCTTCATTTTCTTTGCAGTTCGACCAGGTGGGCAATATTTGTTTAAAAACTTAGTTTTAAGATCTTCCCAAGTTTTGATCGAACTAGTTGGTTCGTTTCTTAGCCATCGACTTGCGGCTCTGGTTAAGGATATAGGGAAGACTCGGAGCATTAGTTGATCCTCAGTGATGTTAGGAACATGGAATAAGTCAACAATTTCAAGAATTTTCTCAATGTGTCCGTTCGCATCTTCATTATCCGAACCGCTAAACGTGTTTTCTCGAAGCTCCTTAAGAAATTAGCCTTTCAGTTCAAAACTATCTTTTTCCTTAATCTTAGGCCTAGCAACTCCTGATCCATAGTCCGTTCGGGTCTTGCTCATGTATTGCTCCATGGTTTTCGCCATTGCTTCTGCTTCTTCTTCCTCCGAGTATTCTTGGTCAGAAAATAAATTGAAATCAGGTGATCTCAATTCGTCAAGGCTTAGTGACTTGAAGTGTCTCCTAGATGACCGAAATTCTCGTTTAAGTTCTTTGTAAGGTGTGAATAGTTTGTTTGTTGAACTCCTTGTCATACACTACCTGTAACAAGGGATAAGCAATCAATAGAAAACTTAGAATCTGTTTCTATTCCAGATGATCGATACGCCGTATCCAATGGAAGTGGATACGCCGTGTTAATCAATTGAATGAATACGCTGTATTAGACAGAAAGTTGGATACGCCGTATCCGATAGAAGTGGATACGCTGTATTCAGCTATTGAACAGTGTATTAAGAAAAACAATTAAATACGCAAACAATTAAACACAAATATATACAAGCAAACAATTAAAGATAAATATACAAATTTTACAGAATATACAAGAATATACACTAATCTAAATTACACTACTCCTAAGGGTTAGATCTAATCTAATGTTAAAAACCAAAATATCAAATAAAAATCAAGATTAATTTTCACTCCCTGGCAGCGGCGCCAAAAACTTGATGTGTCGTTATGTGGTGTATATTTTATTGATTCAATTTTTAAATTTATATTTTGCCGACTAAACCAGAAACAGCACTTTAACGGGCAGTGTACCCGATCGGTAGTAGTTTCGTGGTAAGTAGGGTGTCGAACACTTGAAGCGAGGTTAAATCTATCAATTTAATTAATATCTTGGCTATCTAATCTATGTTAATTCTATTCTATTCTAAACCTATGTTAAACCTATGTCAGTCTAAATCCTAATTCTAACGAGAAAAGGGGGTTTTCAGCCTGAGAGACTGGCACGGTTTGGTTGGTGACTACAATCAATTCAAGGCACTTTTACCCACTGGTATGTGCTTAATTACACATACCTTTTACCTTTAAAAACGAGCTAAAATAACCAAAAACGGACTCAAAATGCCAA
>BQNB010175946.1:0-13109 GCA_026074375.1 Tanacetum coccineum
CGGGAATAAAGGACAGTAGTTGTCCTTGTTGGGTCCACTAAATATTATGTTTTGTCTTTAGTACGGAGCCTTGCTCTTGTCGGAGACTCTAGTTCCTCTGAAGCTAAGCCTCTGTTTGGAATGGACTTCATTGTGTATTGGCAGGTTCCCTTCCGGTAGCATAGCAAGCTTTACGTCAATGATCACTTTTGAGTGTCATGTGTACAGCATCAGAGGCTAGGATCCGACCATAAGATGAGGTAAACCATCATGTGCGTTAAGTTTAAAGAAAACACTCTTGTTTTTTTAATAAAATGTTTGTACAAAATAAAAAAAAATCATGATTGCGTTGAAATCAAACTTTTTCCGGCTAACACATTTTCTTCAAAATGTAAAACATGCATTTACCAATTTTAAAAAAAACTACAAAACACATTTTTGTTTTCTTTTCAAAATAGAAAATAAAAAATCATAAACAAAAAGTTAAAAGTTCTTCTAACTAAAATGCTCTTTTCATGTTGCAGTGAGAAATAATATTTCCTCCTACTTAATAATCATACATATTAGGGGTGTGCACGGTTCTGTTTGGGTCGGTTTTTGGCTAAAACTGAAACCAAACCGAAATATTCTGTTTTTATAAACCAAAAACCGAAACTGTTTGTTTTTTTCGGTTCGGTTTTTACGGTTTATTATCGGTTTTGGTTCGGTTTTTCGGTTTTTTCGGTTTCAAACCGTTTATATTTGGGTGTGGCCAATTTATACTAACAAACTTTTTTACGTAGAAAATTGGTTATTCTTTTTTATTTTATTTTTTGTCAAGATTATCATAATAATGTTTACCTCCAATTTTTACAATTACACACGTATAAATGAGACACGCATACATGTAAATGAAAATACACATAGTATGATCATTGTTACATATATAATGATATATTGTCATGTAAACACACGTACATGACAAACACACATATAAACATTAAGATATATGTATTATAATTTCACTCACAAATATTAATTTAAAATTTTGATTTATTATTTATTTATTTATAGTATATTAATGATATATTATTATATAGTAAAAATGGTTCGGTTCGGTTCGGTTTTTGGACGAAAACCGAAACTGAATCGAATTTTTTTGGTTTTTGAAAAAGTAAAAATCGAACTATCGGTTTCTAGTTTCAGTCGGTTATTTCGGTTTGATTTTTTCGGTTTTCGGGTTGGTTTTGGTTATTTCGGTTATTTCTGCTCACTCCTAACACATATCCTCTTACTGTCAGGATCCTAACATTTGAAAAAACTGGCGGTTTATATGAAAAGAGATGAAGAAAGATAATGAGTGGAAAACACTCGTAATATTTTTGTATTGGTAAGAGGATGTATATGAAGAAAATAAGAGGATATAGCAATACTCTGTTGCAGTGGATACTTTGAAGATTGCTTTAAGCAAAGTAGGCGCTTCCAGCTTGATTTGGTGTAAAATGTGCCTCCACTAGAATTATTTATAAAAGAAACAAATAATCAGGAGTTTATGCATTTTTTTTCTTTTTCCTATTCGTATAACATTAATTTTGAATAAATTAAAGACACTGAGGATTTAAATCCGCGTGTTGCCGTGTAGTGTTTGTACACAATTGTATTACACATGTTGTAAATATCAGTTTTCAACCCTATGTTCCCTCGGGAGCATTGTGTCAACCAGTGGCGGAGCTAGACTTATTTTCTTAGGAGGGACAAAATGTAAATCATGAATCTTGGGAGGGCTATTCATCGTATATCTTTAAAATCTAAAGTTTACAATGTAAATTGTTTATTAGTATAAGGGTATTTTATGTCAATACGAAAAAGTCTACGGGGCCATAGCCCTCTCTAGCCCTCATGTGGCTCCGCCTTTGGTGTCAACGCTAATAAAAATATAGATTATTTCGGGTTAAAGCCATTGAATAGTAACATACTTTCTAAAATAATTCGATTTAAGTAACTTATTTTTTTATTATCTATTTATTTAATGAAACTTTCAAATTCGTTATAACTGACTAGTTTTAATGCACGTGTACGCACTGAACTTAGACATAAAAAATTAATGAAATACTAATTTCGTTATTGCAATTTAAAGTAGATTATGTGTTTTTTCTAAACCACATCTAATATTTATATGTTTGATAATGTTGTTTTTAACCTTTCAGCGTGTAAATTAATACAAACTCACTTCAATCCTTACAATTCAAACTTTAAGCTCTTTTTACTCTCATTATTTCTATTCAGAATATTTATATCTTTCTTATCAATCAACAAATCAATTACATTTATTAAAAAAAATAAGACACTATTTATATGTAATTTTCTTTTTAAATTACATGTATGTAAATTTTCTACTAAACGAAACAATACCGAACTTTTGATTTTGGGTTTGGAAAATGGGTTAGAAGAGATGGGAAAAATCGATTGTTATGTCTATACTTCGCACGTATAATTATTTGTCACTATATACCGTCGTTATGTGCGGGTATTCGTCTAGTATACAAATAAAACAAAAACAACCTAAAACACATATTATCACTTATACTAAAACCAATATGACCTTAATAAGCAGTTTAGTAAACTTGAAGAATAAGTAAAAAAAAAAATTGTTGTACTTAACTTGAAGAACACTATTTAGCACTTTTGCATTTCGTCGTCAAATAACTGAAATTATGTGAAACCAACTATTTAAACTTGATTTAAGGGTAACAAACATACCTTTGCCTTTAAAAGCATTTTAAGAATCCTAAAATTCCCTCAGAAACTTCACAATTATCCTTCATTACACCCAGAGGCGGAGCTAGTATGGTGACAAGTTGGTGCTGAGCCACCCCTAATTAGCCCGCTTTATTCAGAGTATTATTTAGATTTAGAGAGGTTGAGTTATTTTTCAATACAGAGTTTCATTCGGTTTTCTCCCTACTACTAAGGGATCAAATTTAGGACCATCCATTACATTAGATTAAAAAAGACAGAGATTTAAAATTTTTATTTAAACAGTGGAGGAGACCCAAATTGAGTAAATTACTAAAACACACACTATCAACCAAATCTCTTCATATTTGTAGAGAATGACAAATCTTCCCAATATAGCCAATTATTAACCTTTTTAAACATTTGTATGCTTTTATTTAACCGCTTTTAACGTTTTTTTACCTCTTTTTGAACGTTTTTTTATTATTTTATTTTTAATTTATAATTACGTTTTTTTTACGTTTTTGTACTTATTCGCGCTCGCTTAAGTTTTTTGTTACGTTTAGGTTTTACGTTCTTATACGGATTTCGATTTCGGGGACCTGCTTCGGCACAGTTTCCGCACGCTTTCTCCATATTTCGCACGTTTTCAGCGCGCTTTCGTTCTTTTTAGACGTTCTCACACGTTTTCCCTCGCACGTTATCATAACGTTAGTCGTCTGTTGTCCTCATCACACTTTTTACTCTTCTCCTGCATTCGTCCGCTTTCCTCACCGCACGTTTTCTATCTTTTTTACACGTTTCGTCCGTTTTTTGACATTTTCTTTACGCCCATCCGTCCGCATTTAGAGCGCGAATTTCGGGTCGGCTTTCCCGCGCGGTTTCCGTCACTTTCCGCGCGTTTCCCGCTTTTTACGTACTTTTACGTTTTTAACGTTTTTACGTTTTTTTTACGTATTTTTGCGTATTTTTACGTTTTTTACGTTCTTATACGTTTTTACGTTTTTTATGCATTTTACGTTTTTACGTATTTTTACGTTTTTCTGTATTTTTACGTTTTTTTAAGTTTTTATTATTGATTTTTATAATTAACGCTTTTTGTACTTTTCGTGTCCGCTTTTCCCCCCGCGACGTTTTCGCGGTTTTTCGACTATTATTCGCCTCACGTTTTCGACCTTTTATCGCTGCGTTATCAATCCATTCCGTTTTTTTTAGATGTACTCGCACTGGTTGTCCTTATTTCTTGTCATCCGTTTTTAGATGTTCTCGCACGGTGTCTTACGTTTTTGTTCGTTATCGCACATTTTCATACGTTTTCGTTTGTCTTCACACTTTTTCTTCTGTTTTCATCCGCTTTCGCATGTTTTCTTACGTTTTCGCACGCTTTCGCCCGCATTCGCACGTTTTCGTCGGCTTTCGCGCGTTTACGCTGGCTTTTGCGCGTTACGCCAGCCTTCGCGTGTTCCGCCAACTTTCGTGCCTTTTCCTGCTTTCACGCGTTTTCCTGTTTTCGTGCGCTTTCATAAGTTTTCGTTCGTTTTCACAAGTATTACTATTAGAGAATCATTATTAGTGTGTTTTACTGATTAATTTTTTATACATTTTGATACTGTGATGATTGTTGTGATAATATGAGAGATTAGAGTTAGGTTCAACTGAACACAAGAGATATTCTACATATGAGTAATATCACTTGTGATAAAGCAATATAATGTAACACTAATTATGGTATTCAACGTATAAAAAGTAATAAAAGGACCAAAGTATACATCATTCATATCCCTTAACCATTAAACCCTATACCAAGAACTCTAAACCTTAACCATTAGGTTTAATATCACAAGTGATATATACATAAACTTTAAAATATATACCAAAAACATTAAACCCTAATCATTAAACCCTATACCCAAAACCTTAATCCCTAACCACTAGGTATAATATCACAAGTGATATATACATAAACTTTAAAATCTATACCAAAAACTCTAAACCTCTAACCACTAAACCCTATACCAAAAACCCTAAACCCCTAACCACTAAACCATATACCAAAAACCCTAAACCCCTAACCACTAAACCATATACCAAAAACCCTAAACCCATAACCACTAAACCTTATACCAAAAACCCCTAAACCCCAACCACTATGTATAATATCACAAGTGATATATATAAACTTTAAAACCTATACCAAAAACCCTAAACCCCAAACCACTAAACCATATACCAAAAACCTAAACCCATAACCACTAAACCTTATATCAATAACCCTTAAACCCCAACACTATGTATAATATCACAATGAAGTTGATTCATTTGATGTCACGCCTCTTCAAGCTGTAAAGCTGCTTGCGTTGTATCTCTTGAGTCCATATAATAAGGTGTTGATCTCGTTTTTCTTAACCTTTTTATGTATTCGATAATGAGTGTTACTTCTGAATTAGCGCTAGATTGATCTCATTGTTCGTGTCTTTGTGAATGTGCGCTTAGCAAAGTAAGTTGTAGATTGAGATCACCTTATACGTGTCGATATCGCTTAACGAATTACTTGAATGCTGATAATTAGGTGAAGTTTGGTTATAGTGATCTAGTTGTTCGCATTTTTGTGTATGTGTAGGCTATATTGAGATCACATTATATAAATGTGCTGATATATCGTTTGTTAGAGATGTTCTTTATGGACTTGAGGTTTAACTAATCGATTAAATGTTGATAAGGTGAAGTTTTGTTGTGTTGATTTTCGTGTTCTGATAATTTTTTAGTTTCGATTTACAGAATCAAATAGGATACAAAATGCTTTTATTTGTTTTAACCAAATGTTGAGTTCTAAGTTATTTTTACTACTCATCAAAGTTTTTTGGAGCCGTATGTTTCAACTTTATTATCCGGATGTTATGCATTTATAGAATCACCTATAATGGAACTTTATTGGTTCTATATGCAATATAAAATAGTATGTTTATATCGTTAGCTTCGATGAAATTTTGTAGTTTTTATTAGTTCTATATAATATAAAAAATGTATGTTTATAGTATTACGCATAATGGAACTATTCGATTGGTTTTTTTGCTAAATTATGAATAGAAAAATAGTTTGTTTTATTTGTTAAACTGATGTAATTTAGTAGATTCTTTACGTTATTAAGGGTTAGACTTATGATTGGACATTCTAAAAGGCAACTGATAATGTTTTTTGTGTTGGTGTCTACAGGAAATATAATACAAACGCCCCCATAATCTACTGTGGCGTTGATACGCCATCTTCTACACCCACACCGTGCAAGTCGCAATCTTCAATCATCCTCATACGCTAGAGGTATCTTATTATCTGCTTCACTTAAGTTTCTGCATCAAAGTTCTTGTATTTTCATCATAAGTTGGAAGTACAAAACACTTAGCTGATATATGTCTAGAATTTATATTAGTCGTTTATTTAGTTAAGCCCTGGCTTGAGATACGATATAGAAATGTGAGATGATCGATATCGTTTGTTAGAGACTCGTGTGATTTCCGGACTCATTATGTTTTGGTAGTATTTAGGTGTAGTTTAACTTTTAACGAACCACATAAGGTGAAGTTGCGTTGTGTTGGTGCCGTTGTTTGTGTTTTGTGTATTTGAATTTGTATGTTTGGTTGTTTAGTACTGGTATTGATTTTGTTGAAGCTTTTATTAGTCGATTATTTACGTTTTGGCAATATCTAGGGATGTTAATGAATGAAAGGAGCGTTTGGTACTGAGTTTAGTGCTGTAGATTTCAGCAAGGTATAAGTGGATGTTTGGGCTTCATCAGTTCATTGTTTGTTGTCATCGGGTCTTCATCCTGTTTTCATTTTTTAAATGCAGATTTGAACTGTGTTGTTCTGCTAATCATTCGGTTTGTCTTGTTTCTCATGCAATGTGTAATCTTTATTTTGTTTTACTCGTATTTTTCATCACAACGTTGGATATGGCCACATTTAGACTTGTTCCTATTTTCAGTTTGGAGACACCATTTTGAAGTACAACTATTATATTGTTATTTGTATTTTTTATAAGTATTTATGGATGGATCATTACATATAAGTGTGGTGTTTTTATTTTATTTGAATTGATACTTTTTTGTAGTTTTGTATTTTTAATAGTGACGTTCAATAGATCTTAGATTATGATATTTAGTTTGTGTCTGCTACTGATGGTCATTTGATACTCGGTTTATTAGTGTAGTGGTGTGTATTGTTTTTTTTCATGATAGGTTTATTGGTTTGGTGTTGTACCAGAAATCACATATGATTTGTACAAAATCATATGTGATTTGTACAAATCACATGTGATTTTGTACGAATCACATTAGATTTGTACTCAGTTTTATTCACAGTTAAATTTATCTTATTTCAATTTACTGCATAGTAATTACAAAAAGTTGATCCTATTCAATGGAACGAGTCTCTTATTATAACTGTTTTGTTAGTGTTATTTTGGATATAAGCAGTTACTCATGAAGTATATGTGTTTGTTACTGATGAATTTTTTATATTTTTTGTTTTATTTTAGGTGTTCTTAAGGGTATGTTGTTTTGGAGCAGGCTGTGACGGATAATATGCCGGATTTGTTGTCGGATATTGTTAAGAAGATTAGGCGTCGGGATCGAGCTTCCGAAGTTGAGGGCGCCGGCTAATGTGACTTATAAGCCGGTTGTTTGATATTGTTTCGAAGCCAGTAGTTAAGCCGGTTGTTGAGATTCAAACAGAATCACATGAGATTCAAAGAGAATCACATGTGATTCTAACAAAATCACATGTGATTCTAAAATAATCACATGTGATTCATGAATATATAAAAATTAGTGTTGGTAGTTTAGTTGGTAAAACTGTTGGTTAGCATCTTATGAATGGGCAATATTAGTCTCATTATTGTAAACAGTTTAAGTAATATGCAGTAGTAATATAAGTTTAACATCTTTGAAAATATATCTTTTTATGGTAAACAGTTTAAAAATCACGTGTGATTTCACCAGAATTACATGTGATTCACTAGAATCATATGTGATATTTTGTAAGAATCATTGGCATTAATGTAATTAATTACAAACCCATATAACTTTTCATAAAAGATAGAGGGGCATTAATGAGATTTCACATCAAACTTTTCAATAAACTGATTCTAATTAAATGGCAAATTATTACTTTCGATATTAAAAAAACACAGATCTGAGATTAGTTACTTTTTTCTCTCACACACATACTCATCCTTCTTCAAACCCTAGCCTCCACACAAACAATCCCATCTCTATTTGCTCGATCGGAAACAAAAACAAAACATCATTAAACCCTTTCTCTTGTCGACATAAATTGGCACCAGATTCGTGATTTTGATTGGTAATTTAGTAATCTTGTAAGTTTTCTTCTTTCAATGCGTTTTTTGCTATAATCTGTGTAAAACAAAAGTACTCTTAGTTGGGATCTAATAAAATATGGTTTATTAAGTCGGTGTGGTGTTTTTAAATTCGATTTCTTTTCGTTTTGTTACTGAATTTGAATATCATTAAAGTTAGTTCGATTTGGATAATCTTTTAATAAGATATGAAGGTTTCAAGTGCTTTCTTAATGATTAAAAAACCCTTTATTGATGCATTGATCGATTTGTATAGGAAGGTTTTTATAGGAATTTGTATAGGAATAATAATTTTTAATAGAAGGTTTGTATAGGAATTTGCATTGATTAAAAAACCCCTTATTGATGCATTGATCGATTTTGATCAGATATGTTATTGCTCTTGTTAAAGATCAAACGAATAATACTTGTCATATCCTAAATCTCAAATCCACAACTCATCCTATTTAAAAACGAAAATAAAGCCCAAACCAAATATCCTAATTTTTAAATCCTCAAATCAATTGCATAGTTTATTTATAATTGTTATTGCTGTTGTTAAAGATCAAACGAATAATACTTGTTATATATTTTTGAATTGTTCATTGTTGATGTTGGTTTCGAGGTCAAGATCAAACGAATAATACAATGGTAATGGTCATGTTAACCTTGTTCAGAACTGGTGTATGGTCGAGAAAAGATAATCATAATGATAATCGTTTGTGAATTCAAGTATTGAACATGTTTGATAAAGATTGTGCGTATATGTTATGCTGGTTGGTATGGATTATAAAATTGGTTGGCATCATCTATTTGATATTGATAAAGGTTGTGCATATGTGTTATGCTGGTTGTTATCATCAAAGTTTTGTTTATTAATTGTTTGCGAGTTAATTTTTATTTGAATATGCTTGCATCAGATTAATGAAGATGAAGAAAACATTTTAAAACTTATGAGATTACAAGGATGATTATGAAAGGATACAAGACCAAAGACGCACATATGTTTTTTGACGACGTGCACATATGTTTTTTGAAGGCGCGCACGTATGTTATTGGAGGCGTGCACATATGTTATTGGAGGCGTGAACATTTATATTCAATATGATACTATTGTTATTCATGATAAGATATCATAATACATTTTGATACAAATTGTATATATATTATTTATGTTATGTTTTGTTATATATTTAGGCGAACATGTAATAATCATTAGTCTTTTTGTTTAAAAAATTTCAAGTTTAAAGAATGTACAGAACTAAAACGTTTTTGTGCAATTAACCCCCTTAAGAAACACATTCAAGTATATAAAATATACAAACACCATGTAAAATCACATTTCGAAAAAAAACATTTATTTTTTTAGAAAAAACAAATATGCAAGCATCATGTTTTTTTAAATATGTTTTGCGTGAAAAAAGTGAAAAAAACATATATGCCCTTTTTTTTTTAAACATGTATAGCTGAAAAAAAAAGAAAAAAAAAGAAAATATTCTTTAAATTCTGAAAAAAAATATTTTTTTTATTCTAAAAAATAAAAAATAAAAAAAATGAGTTTTTATTTGAAAAAATAAAAAGAAGTATAAAAATGTGACATTTGACTAATATACCACTTTTGAATAAATGATAAATATTAATATACTCAAAATTTTGATTGGTTGAAAAGATTCTGTCAGATGTTCTGGCACCTAAAATGAGTTCTCAATATAACATCCCATAGTATATAATATATATATAATATGATATATATATATATATAATATATATAATATATATATACATAATATAAATTATATATATTATATATATATAATATATATAGAGACAGAGATAGAGAGAGAGAGAGAAAAGGGGGAAGGTTAAAAATAAAAGACAAAATCCTTGAAATGATAAAAACGAAAACTTTTTTTAAAGAAGTTCTCAAAAAATCACAAATCAAGTATGTTGTGCATAAGAACTTTTGTAAAAAGAAGTCTTTCTAATTTTAAAGTTTTCAAATCGTTTTTTTAATGCACAGAAAAATAAAAGTTGATGCACAAAAAATTTTGATAGTAGCAAAATTTTCACGTTGTTATAGGTTTTGATTGCGCAATAAAATTTTGATTAACATAAAAGTCAATAGAAATTGGGTACTCAAAACGGATTGTTTGATTACACAAAAAAGTGATTTAATACACAGACGTTTTATATCATAAATTGTTTTCGGCAAAAAGTATCAACTTTTAAAAAAACTATCAGTTCACAGAACTTTTCATGCACCAACATCACCTCTTGTGAAACTTTTTTCAAATTTTTGAGAACTTAAAAAAAAATCTTTTATCCTCTCACAGGAAGATATTATGTCTTTATTTGACTTTATCTATATATATATATATATATAGTATATAAATTATTAATAAATATTATATATATAAAATATATTATATATATATATATATTATATATATTAATATAAAATAGAGGAATGTTAAAATAAAAAACAAATATTCGTTAGGAAGAGATAAAAAGAAATTTTATTTTTTATATGTTCTCGAAAAAATTCTAAAAATATTCATAAATCAGTATGTGGTCATAAAACTTTGAACAAGAAGTTTTTCTAATTATGAGTTTTTATTTACGTTTTTTAATCGCAACAAAAAGGAAATTTTGATGCACAAAAAAATTTTTGATGCAGACAAAGTATTTGACTTGTTGTTATCGTTTATATGCGCAATAAAATTTTGATGCAAAAGTCACAAGGAAGTTGGGTACAAAAATCATTTTGATGCAGCAAAAAACCGATTTAAAAATGCACCAAACGTTTTTTAAATAAAAAAATTTTCCGCAAAACTATCCACTATTAGAAACTATCTACAACTTTTTTTCAGCATCCAACATACACAGATCATGTGGAATTTTGTATTTTTTAGAATTTTTTTGAGAACATTTTTAAAAAATAAATCATTTTATCATTCTCAACGAATAATTTATCTTTATATATAATATATATACGTTATATAAATAATATATATATAAGATAGTATAGTCTAATATAAAATATATATTATTATGATTATTATAAATAATATAGATAGAAAACTTTATTTTCAGCATCATTTTAAGTGCGAGAACTGCAAGAACTTTCAAAAACATATAATTGTATTTCGGCACATATGTTCTAAAGAATTTGATGAGAAATTGGAAATAACCCTAAACCCTCCTCCCTAACCACTAATCCCTATACCAAAACCCTAAACCACTAAACCATATACCAAAAGCTGTATACCTCTAACCACTATGTATAATATCACAAGTGATATATACATAAACTATAAAATCTATACCAAAAATCCTAAACCCCTGACCACTACCCTATACCAAAAACATAAACCTCAAACCACTATGTGTAATATCACAAGTGATATATACATAAACTTTAAAATATATACCCCAAACCTCAACCCCCTAACCACTAAACCTTATACCAAAACCCCTAAACCTCTAACCACTAAATTCTATGCCAATAACCCTCCTCCCTAACCACTAATCCTTATACCAAAAACCCTAAATCGCTAACCACAAAACCCTATACCAAAAACCATAAACCCCTAACCACTAGGTATAATATCACAAGTGATATATACATAAACTTTAAAATCTATACCAAAAACCCTAAACCCTTGACCACTACCCTATACCAAAAACCTTAACCTCAAACCACTATGTGTAATATCACAAGTGATATATACATAAACTTTAAAATTTATACCCTAAATCCGAAACCCCTATACCAAAACCCCTAAACCCCTAACCATTAAACCCTATACCAATACTTTTATAAACTAAGATTCACCCGTGGCTTAACAGTTATTACCCCTGACATTGTATTATCACCAGTGATAAATTAATAATAATAAAATCTCATGTGATAAAGTAATATAATGTGACATTAGTCATGATATTCCACATATAATTAATATCACATGTGATAAAGCAATATAATGTGACACTAACTGTGGTTATTTTTGAAATTTTTAACATGTAATCAATGTTATCTATCACTTGTGATATTATACTATTAGTAGGATTAAAAGGGTTAAAACATAGTTTTGTGAGAAAATAATGTTTTAGTTTAATTTTCACAAATTATGTTTGATATATGGTTAGAATTGTAAAGATGTTTATTTTTAATGTCAAACATGATAAATCATTTAATGTTTTACATAAATATTTATGCTCATTTCATGACATCATGTTGAGTGTTCAAACTTATGGATATGTTATATCACATGTGATACTTCAAAAGGGTTTGATTATGAAAGATAAAATTCTTCGTTATTCACCAACTTCTATAAATAAAGTATTTTGATTTGAAGGTTCAAAAATTATGTGTGATAAATGATTGGAAAGCTAAGAATGTGTACTTTTCAATGCCAATAATGATGAATCAGTTGGAGTTTCACATAAATATTATACTCGTTTTACGAAAGCATGTGAAGTGTTCTAACTTACAAATTAGTGTAATATCACAAGTGATAAATCAAATAAAATACTGCATCGAGAAAAAACAAAAAATACCAAAAAAACAAAAAAAAAGTTTGTCAAAAATATATAAAAGTGTCCCTCTATTGAAAGATAATTAAATGCTCGACACGATGGTGTAATTTATGTATCTTAACGTTTTACGGTTTTTGCGATATGCAATTTTTAAAAAATAGGGTTGAAAATGTGTTTTAATTAAAAAACACAAAGGTAGGAAGGGGGTGGTGGATCTTTTTTAAGGTTTAATGTTGTTCATTAGATAAAATTAAATCTTAGATTAATCCCCACCATTAGATCAAACCCAAATAAATGATGGAGATTTGTCCCTTGGTATGTGAGGAAAAACTAGTATGCAAATAAACATTTCTCTTAGATAATATAGTTGTTTACTAGGCATTATCTTCTCAGGGATTTAATATCATCGATTTTTGGTTATATTGACAAATTTCTAACAAGTTGTGAACATTAATTTTAAAGCATGGTTGTTAAGATCACGATCCTGATCTTAGGATCTTACGATTTTATGATACTACAAAGCA
>BQNB010175947.1:0-13109 GCA_026074375.1 Tanacetum coccineum
ATTATGGAGTACTTGGTGAAAGTTAACTAAAAGGCACGCATTCTGGAGCTTAAACAAAGATATTTTGAAGATTACTATTCTGACGACCAATACGCCGTATCCATCAAGGAAGATACGACGTATTTGTGCCTGCACTCACCAAAGACCACGAAGGTAACAAGATCCAATACGCCGTATCCAGAAGAAGGCAACACGCCGTATTCAAGCTATAAGGAAATAAAATATTTTAGAAGATATCAAACGTGGTTCATACTCCAAGAAACCCCCCAATACGCCGTATCTAACACCTTGGATACGCCGTATTGAACCAACTCCATACCATATAAATAGAAAACTCAAAAACGAGTTTTGAGTGTGCTAAATTATATTCTCGATACCTAAACCATAAAAGTCGATTTTTAGAGGAGAAAAAGAGAAGAAGAGGTCGAGCAACGCGATTAATTCCATAGGAGGCAACGTGTAATTTCTTATACTCTTGTAATCATTTAGTTTTTGGTATCATTCTTTAACTCGGTTAGTTTACCTTGGCTAAATCATTAATTTTGTATTAATTATGACGTTTGAAGGCTAATACCCTCGGGTATCACCCATTGTTATAAAGATCTTAATGTTTGGTTTGTATATCTCGATTTCTTAATTTATTGGTAAAGTCATATGCAAAATGAGAAGGCATTGTTACCTTTCATATAAGTAATTGAGTGATCCTCATCATCTACATCACCGAACGAACTAGCTACTAAGATTCCACAACACATTTTCTATGGTGATCAGTCACCACAAGTTTTAAACACAATCATGAAATCTAAACGAGCATAAGGCATCTACATATACAATCTATCATAGTAGGCCAAGTAGCTCACTACAAATATCGCCCACTTGGCCTAGTGGCATAATACGCCAACAAGTATAATTCACATAAACTTAATACCATACATCAAGCATGTGATAGAATAAAACATGCATACATATTCATGTATGCATCCTACGTAATTGCATGCACATATTTGATAGATGTAGATTGCATCATATATTTGGTAGATATCCTAAAAGATATCAAATCTCATTAAGGATATGAGAAATCCATCATATATGAAGAGAATATATCCAAAAGATCATATCTGATTTCGATATATATGAAAGATACGTTCAATCTTCGAAAATTATATTGGATCTTTACAAATCCTTTACTATCTTGTGTTTTATAAATAGGCAAAGCAATGAACGAGAACAAGCAATTACTCTGCTCTCTCCCTCTCTCACAAAAAAATAAATTTCACCCTCACATTATATATATCCCGTTGTTTGACTTGAGTGTCGTAGTGTAATACGGGGAGAAAAGTCTCGTCTACCCTCTAACGTATGCTTTGTTGTTGAGTGATACAAGTAAACATATGGAATACCGCGATGACCAAGACCCTCTAGGCAAGCCTGTGGATGTACGTATCATCACATGCACATCCTTGTTTTTTTTGTGGAAAACTTTTTGTAAAATTTGTGTGAGTATGGTATTTCTCTTTTACTATTCAGTTCTCATTTAATGTAACTCAAACCAACCTAAACTTTAAGGTAATAGTTCGGCTTTGGTATAAACCAGTCTAATCAATAAAAAGAAATTTGATGAAAGGTGTCTAACTATGTAACTTTTATATATATTCTAAAAGACTACAAAATGCATGATAAATAAGAATGCTTTAAATATAAAAATACCAAAAATACATTTTTAAGTAAGGTTACGTTTAAACGCATGGCTATTTGGTTATGTGGAGTTTGTTTCGAGACGCATAATGTTCGTTCTAAGTGTCATCAACAAGGGATCTGACTTTATGCAACCCCTTGATTATGGTGATGATGTTGTTAGGTTTGTGTTGTATGACCTCACCAAACCATAAGTTCCGTATTCTTATGTTCAACTTGATTACGTTTAGTATTTGGTGCTAGACGAGCATATTGGTTTCACTTTTCCTCTCCTTAGCAGTTTGCTTTCTAAAGGGTTATGTATTATCAAATCCATCCCTCCCTAGTGTCATTTGAGGTCTCTCAGGTCTTGAAAAGAGCTCTTGATAAGGTGACCTACACGCCTAATAACATTTCTTGTTGGGTTAGTTTGTTAGTTTTGCCTCTTTGTATTTTTTTTAAAAGCCCAGGTGTAATCTTGAGTGTAAGTCTCCTATTAAGCGTCAACGTTAGGAAGAGAGTATTGCTAATGCCATTCGATCTTAGAGTACACCTTGTGGTACTTTACAGCGTGTATGGGATGATTTAGTTGAACCATCCCCTTCATGATTAAATACTGATAAGGAAAACCTTGACTTGGGTGGGCGGAATGTTAAGCAGTGTAAGAGGAAGATTTGTGATGGCCATTATACTTCGACATTCAGAGTTATTTCTTATTCTTTTTCTGGTGTTGCTCCTTATAATGATGCTACTCTTGAGGACTTACAGACTAAGCATGCTTTCAAACCTGCTCCCTCCTTGTCACATATACATGTTGATAATCATCACCTCATTTCATCTTCTAATGTGGTTTTATACATGATTAAGAGCTTCCCTCATGGCACGTCTTGTAGACGGGATGAATTGTGTGCCCAACACCTCATGGATTGTTTAAGTGGTGCTGGTGTAGCCATTTATGATGAGTTAGTCTCTTCTATCACCCAAATTGTGAATCTTTTTCTTGACGGGAATGTCCTAAGATATTAGGTGAATATATTGCTAGTGCCCCTCTCACGCCGATGGTCAAGTCGAGTGGTGGTATTCGTCCAATAGTTGCGGGTACAATTTGGAGGCATTTAGTTTCCAAGGTTACAACTGCTATGATTGGTCATTATTTGGATGATTATTAAAATGATAGACCTTTCGGTGTTGGGGTATCGGGAGGAGGGGAGGCTACACTTCACATCGTGAATTAGTTGATTGAGGACCGGTGAGATGATGTGGATCTTTCAATGTTATTGGTGGATTTAAAAAATACCTTCAATTTAGTGGATCGAGAGGTTATGTTACCAAGAAGTTCGCCTTCGTTGTCCTACTATTTCACGTTGGGTGAAATTTTATTACTCTAATGTAGCTATACTAAATTATGGGGAACTAATTCTGAAAATTCCTTACTATATATATATAATAAGTATTCCCAAAATATCAGTTAATAAGAGAGAAGTATTTTGTAAGGGTTCTAGAAGATTACTTTTGACCAAAGTAAAATTAAAAACCTTCCCGGATTGTTTCCCGACGAGGCGTGAATTGAGAATCGTGATTAAGTTCGTGATCGCGTGATTGAATGATTCAATGATTTTTGATTCTATTTCTACAAATAATATGCAAAAACAAATAAAAACAAGCCTAAAACGAAAGCAATTAAGGTTAAAACACGAAAATGATAACGGGATCAAAACTCGAGCTTTAAAAACCTAAATTCTACAATTTTAACCCTAAAATGCAAATTTAATTTTTAACAGTCCTTAATGATTAAAAATAATTTTAGAAAAAAGAATTATATTTTTTTGACTTTTATTTATTTTATTATGATTTAAAAACGAATTTAATCCAAAAAATGCATTAAAAAGATTAAACTAAATTATAAAAATCTGAAAAAAAATCACAAAAAGTACTTTGAACTATTTTAAACCTAAGAAAAATAAAATGGGTCCAACAGCTTTTCTCAATAAGCTGAAAATAAGCTAAATAATGCTGATAAGCTAAAACTGCATATAACTTTCAGATAATAAATGTTGTAAAGGTTAAATTTTAAATGGAAAAAGATCAAGGTGCGAGTTGGTAGTGTGGTATGTGGTTGTTTAATGTTGTGGTTGATGTAAGGTGTGTGTGTGTGTGTGAAGGGGAGGTCACAGGTTCGAACCCTGTGACTTCCTTTTTTTGAATTTTTTTAATTTTCTTTTAAAAAACAGCTAAACAATAAGAAAATATAAGAAACTTTAATAAAGCAACTTTTTCTAAAACTTAATTTTAAGCTAGGAAAAAGCTAATTAAGTTGACAGTTTTGGTTTTTAAGACTTGGAAGAAATAAGCTAAACAGTTTGCTCTTTAAGACTCAATAAGCAAAAGCAAAAGACTAATAAGCTGAACAGATAAACTAACAGACCCTATAAGCATTTAGAACTACAAATAAGAAAACACAATAAGCTGAAAAGCACTACAAAGATTGAAAACAGCTTGACACAAATAAAGACTTAAAGGGACTTGAAAGACTTTTTGCCTACTTTTTAAAGCTAAAATTTAAGACAAATAAGCATTAGAAATGAACAAAAGGCTCAAAACAGATTGAATTTGATTTTTTCACACTAAAATGCTTAAATTATGCTCAAATTAAAAAAAATTCAAGCATACTTTTGTGAAATTACTCGATACATAACCCGCACACAATAACCCTTGTTAGATATTGTGAGAATTTAACCTTATTCGTTTCCAAATGTTTATCCAAATTCCACACAAATATGAGTGTGTCGGTGATATTATAGACTTTAAAACATGGCTTGGTATATCTATTCTAGACCACAATAATGAGTACTGTGGATTTAGATAGAGTAACTTGTTTAAATTGGTAAATTTTTAGGATTACACCCAAAAATCCTATATATGTTGTTTTATTAATTAACTACACTGGTTAGTTAAATCCCCGTATAAACCCTTTGTTTACTCTCATCTTAAGAGTATGATACCCCTAGAACAACCCGTAGAGCCAATCCTTCAGGAATTACACCAACTATTTGTTTTGTTACACCTTAGCCTAACCTGTTAGATTATGTCCATTTATCAGTTGCTAGTTGCTTAAAGTGTAAAGTATGTATTTCTCGAGTCTTGTGTCAATTTTATATCTTTGGTACGGTTGGGAAAAGATTTTCACATTGCAAATGGGAATGTATAAAGTAGTCAAAGCTCATGTATTTTTACTACCAACGCAATTATTGGTACATTCGAAGAATGAAGAATTACCAAAGGAATTATCCGGAGTTATTATGATCGTGAAGATGGTGAAATTACACCGAGTTTCGTAGTATAGTGTAGCAAAAAAATCAAAAAAATTAGAAAATCGCAACAAAAAAAGAGAAGGAATGTTTAGAGATAATCGCAAGAGCTTAGACCGAAGGAATTATATGAAGGATCAATTATTCATTGATACATCTTAAAAATCAACGATGTAGAGTATTATATAAAGTGGTAGATATCGCCACTTGTCTTGTAAAAGTTTGTAAAGTATGGGATGATTGGGAAGTTGACCGTTACGGGAATGCCAACTTTGGTTGTTGTTTTTTATCAATGATCAAGACGTTTGTAAATAGTTGTGTCTTTATCATGGTAATGGTCGGGAAAAAGTGTCTAGCAACTTATATCTTGGACCTAGTCTATTTGTTTTGTAATTTTTGTTTAACAACAATTTAATTCCTTTTCCTAATCATTAACCATGGGTTTACGTGACATGAGGATGTGATCGACTCATATGCATGTCTATTTTCCGATCATTACGGCCATGTATGCAGGTCTCAAAAAGCTGCCTTATGGTTATTACTATTGGTGAAAGTAGAAGATCCATACCCTATATTTACTCTACAGTCCTAAACTCCTTTAGCTTATTCAGGTGGAGTGAGCAGTCACTGTGTCTAATCCCAACGTTACGGGTGAGTATGTGTACCTTTTGTGCCCTCCTAGAATATTTGTATCGATAGAGGATTAGTTTAGAGTAACAACCCTAAGTATAGAGGAAGCGAAGAAAGAGCTATAACAAAAACCATTTTTTTTATAGTTTTTTTTTAAATTTATTTTGAATTTATTTAATACCTTTATAAACTTGTTACTCCATAGCTCTAGTGGTGGAGATATGTATCCTTGCCAAGCCTATGATAGAATACTCGTCACGACCGAGGAATTGAGCGAATTAGTTACATGTACCACATAGATTAGTTGAGTGATTTGAGTGTTTTCATCTTCCTATTTCGGAGGTGTTTTTTGGTTTTGTACTTTGTATAAAATCAAATAAATGCTAAACGGAAAGAATCCTAGGGATCCATTTTCATAAACTTATGAAAGGCTACTTAAGGACAATCGGATTCAGTGTAGGACTAATTGATGACATCAAATAACGTCCTATTTATAGCATCATTTATATCCCATGTAATTAACCCATTTTTATAATTATTGCAAAGAATTGTTACTTAATCGTTTATATTTGAGAATTGCAGTAATTATGGAGTACTTGGTGAAAGTTAACTAAAAGGCATGCATTCTGGAGCTTAAACAAAGATATTTTGAAGATTACTATTCTGACAACCAATACGCCGTATCCATCAAGGAAGATACGACGTATTTGTGCCTGCACTCACCAAAGACCACGAAGGAAACAAGATCCAATACGCCGTATCCAGAAGAAGGCAAAACAACCCGTATTCAGCAAAGAAATAAAATATTTTTAGAGATATCAAAACGTTCATACTCCGAGAAAACCCCGCCAATACGCCGTATCTAACACCTTGGATACGCCGTATTGAACCAACTCCATACCATATAAATAGAAAACTCAAAAACGAGTTTTAAGTGTGCTAAATCATATTCTCGATACCTAAACCATAAAAGTCGATTTTTAGAGGAGAAAAAGAGAAGAAGAGGTCTTGCAACGCGATTAATTCCATAGGAGACAACGTGTAATTTCTTATACTCTTGTAATCATTTAGTTTTTGGTATCATTCTTTAACTCGGTTAGTTTACCTTGGCTAAATCATTAATTTTGTATTAATTATGACGTTTGAAGGCTAATACCCTCGGGTATCACCCATTGTTATAAAGATCTTAATGTTTGGTTTGTATATCTCGATTTCTTAATTTATTGGTAAAGTCATATGCAAAATGAGAAGGCATTGTTACCTTTCATATAAGTAATTGAGTGATCCTCATCATCTACATCACCGAACGAACTAGCTACTAAGATTCCACAACACATTTTCTATGGTGATCAGTCACCACAAGTTTTAAACACAATCATGAAATCTAAACGAGCATAAGGCATCTACATATACAATCTATCATAGTAGGCCAAGTAGCTCACTACAAATATCGCCCACTTGGCCTAGTGGCATAATACGCCAACAAGTATAATTCACATAAACTTAATACCATACATCAAGCATGTGATAGAATAAAACATGCATACATATTCATGTATGCATCCTACGTAATTGCATGCACATATTTGATAGATGTAGATTGCATCATATATTTGGTAGATATCCTAAAAGATATCAAATCTCATTAAGGATATGAGAAATCCATCATATATGAAGAGAATATATCCAAAAGATCATATCTGATTTCGATATATATGAAAGATACGTTCAATCTTTGAAGATTATATTGGATCTTTACAAATCCTTTGCTATCTTGCGTTTTATAAATAGGTAAAGCAATGAACGAGAACAAGCAATTACTCTGCTATCTCCCTCTCTCACAAAAAAATAAATTTCACCTCCCGTTGTTTGACTTGAGCGTTGTGGTGTAATACAGGGAGAAAAGTCCCGTCTACCCTCTAACGTATGCTTTGTTGTTGAGTGATACAAGTAAACATATGGAATACCGCGATGACCAAGACCCTCTAGGCAAGCCTGTGGATGTACGTATCATCACATGCACATCCTTGTTTTTTTTGTGGAAAACTTTTTGTAAAATTTGTGTGAGTATGGTATTTCTCTTTTACTATTCAGTTCTCATTTAATGTAACTCAAACCAACCTAAACTTTAAGGTAATAGTTTGGCTTTGGTATAAACCAGTCTAATCAATAAAAAGAAATTTGATGAAAGGTGTCTAACTATGTAACTTTTATATATATTCTAAAAGACTACAAAATGCATGATAAATAAGAATGCTTTAAATATAAAAATACCAAAAATACATTTTTAAGTAAGGTTACGTTTAAACGCATGGCTATTTGGTTATGTGGAGTTTGTTTCGAGACGCATAATGTTCGTTCTAAGTGTCATCAACAAGGGATCTGACTTTATGCAACCCCTTGATTATGGTGATGATGTTGTTAGGTTTGTGTTGTATGACCTCACCAAACCATAAGTTCCGTATTCTTATGTTCAACTTGATTACGTTTAGTATTTGGTGCTAGACGAGCATATTGGTTTCACTTTTCCTCTCCTTAGCAGTTTGCTTTCTAAAGGGTTATGTATTATCAAATCCATCCCTCCCTAGTGTCATTTGAGGTCTCTCAGGTCTTGAAAAGAGCTCTTGATAAGGTGACCTACACGCCTAATAACATTTCTTGTTGGGTTAGTTTGTTAGTTTTGCCTCTTTGTATTTTTTTTAAAAGCCCAGGTGTAATCTTGAGTGTAAGTCTCCTATTAAGCGTCAACGTTAGGAAGAGAGTATTGCTAATGCCATTCGATCTTAGAGTACACCTTGTGGTACTTTACAGCGTGTATGGGATGATTTAGTTGAACCATCCCCTTCATGATTAAATACTGATAAGGAAAACCTTGACTTGGTGTGCGGAAATGTTTAAGCAGTGTACGTAGAACGATTTTGTGATGGCCATTATACTTCGACATTCAGAGTTATTTCTTATTCTTTTTCTGGTGTTGCTCCTTATAATGATGCTACTCTTGAGGACTTACAGACTAAGCATGCTTTCAAACCTGCTCCCTCCTTGTCACATATACATGTTGATAATCATCACCTCATTTCATCTTCTAATGTGGTTTTATACATGATTAAGAGCTTCCCCATTGGCAACGTCCCCCCCCCTTGTAGACGGATGAAATTGTGTGCCCAACACCTCATGGATTGTTTAAGTGGTGCTGGTGTAGCCATTTATGATGAGTTAGTCTCTTCTATCACCCAAATTGTGAATCTTTTTCTTGACGGGAATGTCCTAAGATATTAGGTGAATATATTGCTAGTGCCCCTCTCACGCCGATGGTCAAGTCGAGTGGTGGTATTCGTCCAATAGTTGCGGGTACAATTTGAGATGCATTAGTTCCAAGGTCAGCAACTGCTAAGATTGTTCATTAGTGGATGATTATTAAACATGATAGACCTTTATGGAGATAAAGGCTACTTACAGACACAATTTTAAGAATCAAAAAGGACTTAGTCAGCTTAAAAACTCAAAATAGATTAACTTAACACTCAAATAAGCAAAAATAAACTGAAGAGTAAACTACACTGTTCGTCCTTGTGCTTTGCGTTGACCGAAGCACTTCGTCCCTTGACCGAAAAAATTGCACCGTTCGACCTTAAGTGAGAAACGTTTTCCGTCGTTGGTCCCTTACTTTAACAGAACACACTAACAATCGTTAAGTCTATACTTGTAAGGGTGTTTTGTCTTTTTACCATAAACTTCATCTTATTAATACCTCATCATCTTCATCTTCATCTTCAAACCATCACCACCCTACACCACCAATTTCACCGCTTCCAACCCACCTTCACAAATCTGAATCATCATATCCATTAAAATAATTTTCCAAAAATTCAAATAACCCATCACTAAATACAAAAGCTCAAACCTATAAAAAACAATTCCCTAATTCGTTTTAATTATCAACCACAGACTCTTTCACTTCATCATTTAATTGTTTTAAATTCATGTTATCTTATAGATCAACGATTACATACTTTGGGTCCCACAAATTTGTTTTAACAAATATTACATATTTCGTATCCCACCATCAGACGGCAACATCAAACAAAATCAAATTGGGTATTATTAATTATTTAATTATTGTGTTTGTGTGTGGTGTTTTGGACGACATCATCAAACAAAAACAAAAAGTCTTGACATCTATAAAGGAAAAAAGAGAATTAATTCTCTTGTTTCAATTTACACTTGCGTGTAGAAATTCTTCTATTGTGAGAAAAGCGATTGCTTCAATGGTGTTGCATAACTGGTACTGGGCATACGAATTAGTTGCTGAAAACAAACGCCCCTAAAGCATTATCGAATTTTTGGAGATCTATTAACTCAAAAGGAAAATCAAATTCGAATGAACTTTCTCCTAAGGTTTGAACTAGTCTTCGAGGTGTGCAATTAAGATTTAGCTTTCGATGAATCTATGGAGAAATTGCTCACGAACCCTACCACCTGAAGAATTACTTTCGTCCTTGATACTACCGAGTCTTGGTCTGGTGACCCACCTTCTATGATGATAAAAATAAAAAACTGTTATGGAAATAGATGGTTAGTGTAATTTTTTATTTGGGTTTGATTTGGAAATAGATCTTCGATTTATGAGAACAAAATGAGAAGGGGAATCATGATGAAAAATTTGTGTTTGTGTTTATAGATAGTGGATTGTGGGCTTTAATTTAATGTTTTGGGCGTTGATTTAGGAATTTGTTTAAGGTGGCTGGTTGATTTTGGAATTTTTTTAAAGGCGACCGAAGATGGTGGGTAATGAAGGATGGTGGTGATGGGTGAAGATGAAGATAAAGAATAAAACTGGGTAGTTTGATTGGTGTTGGTGGCTCAAATATATTATAAAATTTTTTGGTGAGTCATAAGGGTGAAATGACCACTTTACCCTAATGTGCAGACTTAAAAAGACAAAAATACTCCTCACCTGAGTCGAGTCAACGAGCGTTAGTGACTGTCGTTAGTGAGAGGTACCAACGACAGAAAACGTTTCCCACTTAAGGTCGACGGTGCAATTTTTCGGTTAAGGGACGAATGGCTGCGGTCAACGCAAACCACAAGGACGAACGGTGTAGTTTACTCTAAACTGAATTTAACCATAGTAAAGTTTGAATCAAACCAAAATCTTTTCAGCTATTTTGGACTTTAAAAACTAAACCACACTAACTATTCTAAACAGTTTTTAACCAAACCTTTTAAATGCTCATTCCTAAACTTAAACAACTCAAAACAGATTTGAAAGATTCATTTTAAACTCAATGTAAGTGCATAAACATCATTTCTAGTTGAATTTAAAGAAGCATAAACAAATAAGCAGTTTTCAGAAAATTCAAACTAGCATACTTTAGTTTTTGACGAACCAATCTAAAGACTTTAATAAAACTGAATTTACAAACTAACTTTAAGACTAATTAGAAACTAAGGAAAACTAATTTTGGAACCAAAGACAAATTTTACCTCTTGTGACCCATTTTAAATCCTTATCCCAAACACACCTTTAAATCATAAAATTCTATTATTAAGCTAAAACAGACATAATGAAGCTTTGCATTGCCTAAACAGATTAAGATCTAAGATAATAAAATACTAATGAGAAATTACCCTAAGAAAATAAGCATTATCAAAAAACTTAACTAATAAGCTAATATAGACTTAAAACTAAGCAGTTTAACTAAAATTCAAATGAAAATTACTTCTAAGCTACCAATTAAGCATATTAAGCTGATATTGAGAATAATAAGCACATATAAGAAATAATAAGCACAAATTAAACAGAATTAAGCAAAATAAGCTAAGACATGAATTGAAGCTATAAAGAGTAAAAGTGAACTTACTTTGATCCTTTACACAAAACAAGGATGTTTAAGCTTTTAAAAGCTTATCTACAAGCTCTAGCTTATCATAGATAAGCTGGTATTTTCCATAAGCCCATCCTTTTCTGGCTTATCATCCAATAAGCTGAGGTAATTGACTTGTGATTAAGGAAATAGTTAAAGCTTAGATAAGCTTTTGAGAAAGCTTATCTAAGAAACACTGGATTATAAGAGAGCTTATATGAGCTTGTTTAAATTGACTTTTAAGATAACAAATGAGCTTTTAACATAATTGAAAGATGATTAAACTTAAAACAGATTTTTTATTAAAACTTATTAAAAGAGTACATTGCTTGGAAAATAAAAGTACAATAAGTAACTGTGACAACCGTGATTTGAGCAGGTTAGTTTATACCTTTAGAAATGGCTAAGAGTTCATTTTATGTGTTTAGGTATTGTGCTATGTGATTTTATGTGTGCTAAGTGGGTTAAGTAATGTGCTTAATATCATTTTGAGGTGTTTGGGCATCTCATTTTTAGTGTGTTTGTGTTTGGTAATGAGTATTCCATTTGTTCACGTTTAGTAATAATGGAAAGGAATGACGTATTGCATGCAATGCTACGTCAATAGTTGGTCAATTAAGTGTTAAGCGTTTATGAGAAATGTGACATTTTAGAAATGAAATAAGTGAGTGAAATATAGAAGTTTGTAGCAAACTTTCTAAAAATAGAAAGTGGTTTGGTGAAATGAAAGTTATATTTAGAAAGTTTGGTAAGTAGCGTTTAAGTAAAAATGTTTAATCAAATTAGCTTAGGTTTTTATAAAAACTTAAGGTAATATAAGTAATTATATAATTAATAATAAAAAGAAAATAAAAAAAATAAAAAAAATGTATATATGCCATAATTCGGCCTAAAAGAAAAAAAAGGAAAAAGGTTTTTGATTTGGACTAGGACTTGTATACTTTTATTAAAACCTGTGAACCCTTCATAATTTAGGTTTTTATTCTTGCTCCTCCTCTCATGGTGTCGACCTCAGCCCCTAAGAACAAGGAAAAGCAAGTTTTGATTCAAGAATTTAAGAGCTAGATCGCGTAGGAGCAAGTAAGAGCGCTATGTATTTATTCTATTCATATTTAACTTTTTAATCATGTAACAATTAATTATGATGGATCTAGGGTTTCATAAAATTCAGAATATTAATGATATTTTATGATGATAGAATGATTAGGGCTTGATTAGGGTCATGTTCATGCAATTGGTTAGGTTAGATTGACGTTAAAACTTGATTTAGGGTTGAGCAAAATTTAGGGATTTGTTCAACGACAGATATCTAGATGATAAAAACGTGTATTGAAATGTTTCTTGAGCCTATGAATAATCCAAAAGAGTCTACGTTCCAGAAAATCTGGCCTCGAAAGTTTTTAAGGTCGGGAAGTCATTCAAATGTTGGTTATACTAAAAGTTGTCAAAACAGTAAATACGGGTCAGATTTAGGTCATGTTTATGGGGGTAAAACCCTAACTTAAAATTCGAATTGAGCTTAGCCCTTCAACGGTAGTTAAGTTCCATATGTATATAGAGAAACCCCATAAGTATACCTTCTAATTTTATGTCTAAGTATGGTT
This sequence comes from Tanacetum coccineum, assembly GCA_026074375.1. Lineage (NCBI taxonomy): Eukaryota > Viridiplantae > Streptophyta > Magnoliopsida > Asterales > Asteraceae > Tanacetum > Tanacetum coccineum. Next base: position 13,084 of record BQNB010175947.1, read on the forward strand.
ATTAAGTCCAAACTTTTTAGTATGCA
>BQNB010175948.1:0-13109 GCA_026074375.1 Tanacetum coccineum
TAAAACACAATAGTCAAACGCTATTCGGTGAATGGTAATCAAACAAGTCCCGAAAATTCGATCAAAGAAGCAAGGGTTTCTGAAATCACCATCTAGAGAGAGAAAATAGGGTTTTTCTACCAAGAGGTGTGTTTATCTAGGAGCGCATTAAGGGAAGTTTGAATGCTTTGATCAGCTCTAACCAGTCGGCATTTGTTCCGGGTAGGAGAATATCGGATAATATTTTGCTTACTCATGAATTGATGCATAATTATCATTTGGATCGTGGTTCTCCAAGATGTGCTTTTAAGGGGAATATTCAAAAGGCTTATGATACCGTGGATTGGAATTTTTTAAAGCTTACTTTGTTGGCTTTTGGGTTTCATACACGTATGGTTGCTTGGATTATGAAGTGTGTTACCTCTACTTCTTTTTCTATTTGTATCAATGGTAGTCTTCATGGTTACTTTAAGGGTAAACTTATTTACCCTTATTATGGAAGTGCTAACTCTTATGCTTCATCGGAAGGTTAGAGATTCTGAAATGTTCACTTTTCATCGCTATTGTGCTGATTTGGATTTGATTAATTTTTGTTTTGCGGATGATCTATTCTTATTTGCTCACGGTGATGTTGATTCGGCTAAGGTAATTATGGATGCATTGGATGAATTTAAGCTTGCCTCGGGTTTAACTCCTAGTCTCCCAAAAAGCACGGCTTATTTTTGTAATGTTCTTAACCATGTTAAGATTGCTATTTTACATGTTCTCCCATTTGAAGAAGGGCGTCTTCCGGTTAAGTACTTGGGGTTCCTTTGGTTTCGTCTAGGCTGGTCTATAGAGATTGTAGAGAGCTTATTGAGAATGTTCGCGGTCGTGTGATGGATTGGAAGAACAAGTCTCTCTCGGCAGCGGGTAGATTACAATTGATTCGATCGGTGCTTGGTTCTATGCATATTTATTGGGCTTCGATGTTTGTTCTTCCTTCTCGTGTTTTGCTTGACGTGTAGCAGATTATGAGGGGCTTCTTGTGGTGTCAAGGGCTGCTTAAGAAAGGTAAAGCTAATGTTTCTTGGGATATTGTTTGTCGGAAGCGTATTGAAGGTGGCCTTGGTGTTAGAAGGATTTATACTTTCAATAAGGCCCTCATGGTATCGCACTTGTGGAATCTTATTTCGTCCAAAGAATCGTTATGGGTGAAATGGATTCATGTGTACAAATTAAAAGGTCATTCTTTTTGGGAGGTTTCGTGTCGTAGTAACTTGTCGTGGGGGTGGCGTAAGATTCTTCAACTTCGCCCTCTTATTAGGGAGTTTATTTGGTATCGCATTGGGGATGGTTTAACGGCGTCCGCTTGGTTTGATTCTTGGTGTCATGTTGGGCCTATATCTAGGATTGTTACATCACGTGACATTTTTTGAGCTGGTTATAATTTGTCTACTAAGGTCAATGAGCTGGTCGTAAATGGCTCGTGGGGCTGGCCTAATGAGTGGTTTGAAAGTATCCGATGTTATGTTCGATTATACCTCCTATCTTTTCTGACATCGAAGATAGATTGAAATGGCGCAATATTAATGGGCTGGTTAAGCTGTTTTTGGTTTCTAATGTGTGGGATTGTATTCGTCCTCACTTTGAAATTGTTCCTTGACATGATGTGGTTTGGTTTAACAATTGTGTTCCAAGGTTTTCGTTGATGCTATGGATCGTTATTCATGGCAAATTGAAGACTCAAGACCTGCTTCGTCATTGGGATGTCAATACGAGGCTTGTTTCTTCTTGTTCGTTGTGTGGAGGTCAGCCTGATTCTCATAATCACCTATTCTTCAAATGTGGTTACTCTACGCAGGTTTGGGATCACATGAAAGATCTTGCGGCTCTTTCTAATGTGGTGGGTGGTTATAAGGATGTTGTTGATTTTCTTACTTCCTATGCTAATAGAAGATCATGTAAGAGTGTTATTGCTAAGCTTGTATTTTCGGCGAGTGTTTATTATATTTGGCAGGATTATCTTTTCGGCGAGAGTGTTTATTAACTTTGGCAGGAACTTAGATTTCAGAGACTATGTTATCTCTAATCAGCAATGGTCTAACGAATAATAGGCATATACGGAGATTAACACCCAACGGTTTATTTGTCTCAAGCTTATTACATGCTCATGCATAACAAGACGAGAACGAGGATGGAGAATGCATCGCAATGTGTAAGTGCTTCCGGAGTCTATTTTTAGTAGTAGATATCTAGATGATGTATTCTTAGAATTTGTCTTAATCGATATGGGTTTTTTTCGTTTCCCGATTGGTGTCATTTGATGATGTTATATTGGTTATTTAGCCCGTATGGTTTTGTTTACAAGCGGCTGAGGTTAATAGTTCAGCTTTGCTTGGGTTAATGTGTATGTCTGTCCTGGGCCACATTCCATTGTACTGCTTCATTGATTCTTTTAGGTGAATAAATATTTTACATACCATGGTGTGATAGTCCCTTTTACGTGGCAAAAAAAAGGCACTTAGAAATAACATAAAGACCCCAAACAAAATCCTGACAATATAAGCAATGAAACCCCACAAAATTATCAGCTAAGATTACCACCCAATAAAAGTCATCGGACAAAGGTTTTTCGTGGCAAAAGGTATCCCCTATCCCCTCCTCAATCTAAACATCCTCCCACCTTCCAAACGCCCCCTCCCCATCCTGCCCCTCCCCTAGCAATCCCCTCATCAGTCCCTATCCCCACCCGCATCTGTTTCCGCACTACTCCCGGTCAAAAAAACCAACCCAGACCCCCCCACAAAATATCACCTAACAATTCAATACTATGTCCACAAACTCTCTCCAACGTCCCCGTCACCCCCTGCCCCCCCCGCTCCCCCGGACCACTCCTCCCCCAACTGCCTTTATCACCAGATTGTTTCTCTCTCCCTTAAAAACTACCTGCACACTAACCACTTTCTCACCCACTCATCGCCCCATTCTCCCCTCTCCCCTCGCCCGAGAAAACCCAGCACCAATATTTTAATTCAACACCCCTCCCTCCACTCACCAATCCATGATCAAGCTCCACCTGACAATTCCCTCAGTCCAAACCCATTTCATCCAACCTCAACCCCATTAAACCCCTGACACTCCCCTATTCCAATGATCACTCCCCTACCTCCCCCCAACCCCCCCAACAACCACGCAAAACAAAATCGTAACAACATCCGTCTAACTCTATCAAAATCAGGCTTAACTAAATACTAGGAAATAGGACAGATTTTTTCAAAACCACAAGTGACAATTGCTGGCCTTAAACTCTATCAATCTTATGCATATTTAACTTTAATAGAGTAAAATTTAACCCTTAAAAGAAACTTAAAACCAAATTCTCAATATAAGCAGTTTGAGAAAGTAACAACACCACAGATTCTAAGATTTAGAAGATAAGACCTTAAGACTAAAATGTAAATCATAAAAACTTATTAAAACAGATTAGAAGACCTAAATAGTGCTTAATAAACTTGGCAAAAATGCTAAAACAAGCTCAAGCAGTGGTAACCATAGCTACTACTGCTTGTGCCAAACACCTCTTTAAAAACATTAATTCATGATTCAAGCTTAAATCAGATCTTAAAAGTCCTCAAATGATGAAAAAATATTAAAATCTAAGTTTATTAAAGTCTAATAAGCAATAACCTCTAAGAAATAAGCTCTAGTTAATAAGCTAAGACAATAAGCTACAATAACTAAAAGTATGCAGATTTTATCAAAACTAACTCTAAACTATTTCAAGCTAATAACTAACCATATTAAGCTAACTTTAGATAAGAAAAGCACAAATAAGCAACATAGATAAGCAGATAAGCAATGATAAGCAGAAATAAGCAAAAAAAGAAAATGAGCTAAAATGAGAAAAGTGACTTACAGTTGCCTTTGCTCAAAACAAGGCTAACACATGCTCTTTTAGAGCTTGTCAACAAGCTTCAGCTTGTTTAGAACAAGATGGTGAGGTCCATAAGCCCATCCTTTTTTGGCTTATCATCTAAATAAGCTGAAGTAGTTTAGAGGTGGATTTTAAGTAAAAATGGCTTAATCACTATAAGCTATGGAAAACTTTATATTGCTTAAGTAAAACAGTTTAAACAAAGGGAAACAAGAGCTTATAAGAGCTTAACAAACCATTTTTAAAACCTATAATTCAGTAACATTAAAAACAGAATTTAATCTAAAACTTTAAAATTTCATTAATTCTTAAAAAACGTTTACAAGACTTGAAAGTAAAGTTACAATAAGCTAATATAAACTAATTTAAGCTGAAAATTACAATAAAGAGCTACACTACTTAAGATAAGATCCCTGATGTGTGACAATGGTCTTCTATTTATAGCCGACTTGAGAAGCATCTAGGTCTTGAGCTTGTGTTTCTTCTGTGAGAGGAATGGGAGAGTGTTCTCCAAGCAAATCAATCGTAGCCTTGATTTTCATTTGTGCTTCTTTAAGCTTCATCATAACTCTTGATTTCACATTGTCCCATCAACTAATCACATATCCTGGGATTGCCATCAGGGCTTGTCATTTTTTGGGAGGTAGGGTTAAGTGGGTTTTGTCTGGTTGCAGAGAAAAAGAGGGAAGGGTGAGTGAATAGTGGGTTTGGCGGGATAAGTTTAGGGGTACTGTTTGTTTGATTTGTAACGGGTGTTAGAGGTGAGAAGGGGTTTAACGGTGTAAAGGGTTAGGGACTAACTGTGTTAGTCCCTAAGGACTAATGGTGAAAAGGGGTTTAAAGGGTAATGGGCTAACTGTTGTTGGGCTTATTTTGGTTTTGGGCCAGATTTAAAATAAATGGATTCAAGCTTATACTTTGGGCTTAGATTAATAAATAAGCTTAATGGACTGACTCGGCCCATTAACTCGGGTACGGGTTAGCCCATTTAAGATGCTTATGTCTTCGGCTTCGGTAATTTTGCGCTCTTACCAATTCCATGCTTGGTTTTGTCCGTTTTGGCTTTGTTTTTGTCCTTTAGTGAATATTCGATACCTGCACATTATACAAAGCAAAACAAACATATATTTGGTATTTTATGTCTGTTTTTGGTCATTATTGGTCTTTTTAGCTCGCTTTATTAGGTCAAAGGTGTGTGTAATTAAGCACATACCAGTAAACAATGCTCTTCATTAATAATCCAGAATCTACCAGAAAATTATGAGAACCGCGAAAAGGATAGGCTCGGAGGGGTGTACTAGGGGTATCTTGCACTAAAAATGAGTGTGAAGCAAGGGTGTAGGGATAGTTATATGATCGAGGAGACCATAATAACAAATACAAGTTTAAAACAGTGTTTATCCTAGTGCCTCTTATCATTTAGCAAATCTTAATCACACGAATGCGATCTCACTAAGCAGTTTCGGGATGAATCACAAAAGCAAGTTCTAAAATTTAATATACAACCGGTACACTCTCAAATAGTTGTAACCGATACCAATGCTCTAGAAAAACGACAAAACCACAAATGCACGATAAAATCCTTGCACGCAACATATATGATTGCTCATTCCATAACTCAAGCAAGCTAAAGGCGAAACTATCTTAGGTATCAAAAATAGATACCTGAATTCCTAAAGATCTAGGGGCGAACCTCACATTTTTGGGGTGAAATTTTTAGAGTGGTAGGGTTTTTGTGCTAGTCATATACTTCCTATCCATGAGACGCTAATAATACTCAGTTTTCATCGGTATGTGTCGTAAACAATTTTAAATGTAGGTCAAAATTACCTTCTATGCTATGTTTCGGTATTGATGAAGTACCCTCCTCTCCTACTCGGAGGCCTCCCCTTCGAGCTCGAATGGGATCTTCTCCCAATTGTATTTAAAACCTTAGAATAGTTTTGAGTGGCGTAAAACTATCTTTGAGATAGTTACCAGTATGGGAATCCGCCACGCGAAAGCCCCAAACCGTTTGTGGTAAGGCCTTCGACGAAACTAGGGCAGAGGTCAGACTTGTTTAAGTCAAACACCCATGATCTCCCTCTCCACCTAAGCTTTCCCGCCAAGGTAGAGAACATGGTATACAGTTCCTGCAATCACCCCTCAAAACGTAGGACACTTCTACGATCATCAGTTTTTGTGCTAGGCCTCATCCCATCCTATTTATACACATATAAATAGAGGGCAATGTCTCTAGGTATGACTAAGACTGTAACACCCCCAAAAATGTGTCGCATCGGAAATGTGTCTGGGGGCGTTACTTCATAATACACAGCGCTAGATACAAGAGAACGACCTTTAAATGTGTCGTTTGAAAAGTAAACTCGTTGATTTCCTTGAAATTGATATAACATTTGTCCCATTATTGCATCACAATGAAAAGCTCGAAAATAACCCAACGAGGTTTGATCATTTGTATGTAAGTAGAAAGCCATAAATGAAATCTTGTCAATTTTAGACTCTAGTGCACGTCAAGTAGGCCAAGCATCTAATTCACCTGAGAAAAACTTGCTTAAAAAGTGTCAACATAAAGTTGGTGAGTTCATAGGTTTTTGTAAATACAAATGTTGAACCAAAGTTCTGTAAAGTATGTATGACCATTTAAATCCTTAAATGTCCTTCCAAAATGTATGTATGATTTTTAGAAATCAAATAGTTGTAAAGCATGCATGACCATTTCAATCCCCAAATAGTCACAAAAATGTACGTATGAACGTTGAACCGCAATTGTTCAAAGCATGTATGATATTTATATATATATCACCAAAATGTTTCAAGTATGTATTGTCACTTTATTCAAGGCACAGTAAATATTCATCTGTGTATAAAACAATGATTACAATTACTCTAAGTTCATGAAACCGATGCACTATGTACCCATCGTAGGTGTCCCCTCCAAGAACACCCGGGCAGTAATGAAAACCATATGTACCCATCACAGGTGTCCCCTCCAAGAACACTCGGGCAGTAATGAATATGTACCCCTCACAGGTGTCCCCTCCAAGAACACCGGGCAGTAATGAATATGTACCCCTCACAGGTGTCCCCTCCAAGAACACCGGGCAGTAATGAATATGTACCCCTCACAGGTGTCCCCTCCAAGAACACCGGGCAGTAATGAATATGTACCCCTCACAGGTGTCCCCTCCAAGAACACCGGGCAGTAATGAATATGTGCCCCTCGCAGGTGTCCCCTCCAAGAACACCCGGGCATTTACTTGTAGTTATCAGTTCAATCCGCTTAAGCTAATCCGTAATCATTTCCAAAGTAAAGTATGTATTTGTGACCAAATATGAAGTCAAATAATGTATCCCATAGCGAACTATGTAAATGAGTATGCAAACCAATTTGTAAACGATCATGTAACAAGCATAAGTCAATCATGTGAATGAATTTGCAAACAAGCATGTTCTCACCCCAAAAACTTGTAAAACAAAATCATGTAAAACGTGGGGCTATGAACTCACATTGATGTTGTAGAACGATTTGCAGAACTGCACATATTAAGCACAGCACAAACGGAAAACCGAAACGGCTCGATCAAGAAGTTGCAGCTTAACTTAACTGCTAAGTCACCCACTAGCCTAGGATAATGTATTTGGGTTTTCCCGATGAATGGTTACGCCAACGCGACACGTTGATAAAGATTTAGATTTCCAAGTTGTAATAGTTTGGTGGTTGGTTAAATAAAATAAATCGAAAAGTAAACGCAAAGCATGTAATATATTCCGTATATATTACATATGAAAAATTAAACAAGTATATAATTCATGCCGTGAATTATATAATAAAGACAAACAATCCAAAGATGAATATGAAGTATATAATACTTTGCAAGTATTATATAAGAAACGTGGGAAACTAATTAAAACCACATAATTCGACACGTGTTCGGAAATCACCAATTTAATTAATAAAGCGTTCTTGCATAAAAATGACCGCACGTTTTAATGTTACGAATTATGTAAACTATGTTTTTAAAGCTTTTACAAAAGTTATGATTATATAACTTCGTTCTTTTATCAGATTTCTAAAATAATAGAAATTATAGTGAAAATTACTATGTATAGTAATTTTTAGAAATGACCTGTTCGTTTATATGACGTCTCTCATATTTATCAAAACTCAATGTTTTCCCCCTTTTTAAATCAATCTATGATGCAATTACACGCGTATTTCAATATATATTTATATAAACGAAATTGAATAAATAATACCTTTATTTAACCATTTACCACCATTTGATCCGGTTTTATATTTATAAAATCTTATGTTATATTTATTTGTCGATTTGTATAAACCAAACGCACCCTTTGTGCGGTTTCTGCCAAACCAAACACCCCTATTGTTGTTAAACTTAACCCAAACGCACCCTAAGCTAACCCAAACAGCCCTCATGGCTGTTAACAACAACCAAACACACCCTTTTCTTGTTTTTACTAAGCCAATGCACCCTAATCCGTGTTATGAACAAATCAAACGCCCCTACGGCTGTCAACCTTAACCAAACGCACCCGTTCCTGTGAAATAATAAACCAAACGAACCATGGTGGTGCTATAGACAGTCAAACGCACCCTCGTAGGTTTCGAACAACCCAACGTACCCGTGGCTATTTCTATACTAACCAAACGCACACCCAGTTATGGTGCTAGCTGAAAAACCACATAAACGAACCCACCCTTATGGTGGCTCTTGCTGCCAAATGCACCCTTGGTGCTTAGTAATACCAAAACGCACCCTGTTGGGTGTATACAAACAAAACCAACGCACCCTTGGTGCTTATGAACACATCGAACGCACCCTTTGGTGCTTATGAAGACGAACCAGACGCACCCTTGGTGGTGAGGGTGAGATAGAGGTGGGGATGGTGGCGTGACAACGGGGTGGAGGTGGTGCGGCTGTGATGATGGTGGAGTGATGTGGCTGTGACGCGGTAGTGGTGAGGATGTGTCGGTGGTGGTGGTTGTAAGTGGTGCGAAGGTGATGATGTGGAGATGTAGATCGGGTAGATCTATATATTTTATAAATTTTGGGTTCGCCGGAGTGTGGCCGGCGGCGGTGGCCGGAGGTTGCCGGAAAATATAGAGAGGATGTGTGTGTTTATATCTAATGAAATTAAATAAATATATATATATATATTAAAAGTTATAAAGTAAAGTGGCAAGTCCAATATAGATGAGGGTTAATTTTATAAATATTTCCACAGGGACCAAAAGTGTAACTTTTGTAATATAATGGTTCGGGTCTCGTTTGGACTAGTTAATGAATGATTCATAACACGAAACTTGCGCCATTGCGTTTCAAATCATTTTTCCTATAAAAATGAGTATTCATTTGATAGTATTTCATAAATATTTTTATAACATTTATAAAAATATTTGTTATTTATTTGGAAACCCGGTTATGCCTTGTCCGAAAAAAATAAATTTTAACTCGAATATTCGCGTTATCAACAAACGCTTTTGAATAAAATGTTAAATGATTTTATTTAATATTTTTATTAAATAAATAGTGATAATTAAAAATAAATTTAATTATTTTTGTGTCGGTACGCGTTGTGTGCGCTGTTCAAAATTTTGCGAGGGTATTTCGGTCATTTTCTGCTTGTTTTCGGGTCTCGGGCAAAACTAAAAAGTTGTCCGGAATGTCGTTTTACATCAAATTGCTTTAGAGTCCGAGTCGTGAAAACGTGATTTAGTGGGTCGTTTTTGATAAGTCAGCTTAGGAATAACATATATCTTTTTCGTTTTCAAGTCAAATAAGTTAAAAATAACTTGCACATGAGAGATGTAATAATAAATATGATTTATTATTTAAAATATGTTCCGAAAATTTTACCGGTCACGCGGTAATTGTTTTTATGAGGCAATAAAAGGTCAAAAGTCAAAAAGTCAAGTCGGACCCGAAAAGTCAAAGGGTAAAATAGTCATTTACAATTCTAAAAATTGTCAGTTGTTACACTTGTTGCGAAAGTTCCATATATACCACCACAAACCATAGTATACACCATCAAGGAACGCCTTTAGATTGGATTGAATCGAATTAGAAACCAACAAACTCGCCCATTCCTCGTAAGAATTCACATCCGAATAGTCGATATTCCACCAATAAGATATCTTACGCATAATCTGTCTCACTACAACGCATTGAAAGAAAATATGGATTGTCGATTCCACACCGGCATTACAAATGGGACAAACGATTGAATCAATATCCATTCCACGACGAGAGATATTAAAATGCGTTGGGAGCGCGTTAGATTTGACTATCCAAGCTATGATATTCACCTTGATTGGCACAGATTTAACCCACCTAGTCGGCAAACTAACATCCTGAAACCGATTCCCATCAATCTTCTTTCGAATTGAAGCCACCGAAAAGACACCATCACTTTAATAATAAATATGATTTATTATTTAAAATATGTTCTGAAAATTTTACCGGTCACGCGGTAATTGTTTTTATGAGGCAATAAAAGGTCAAAAGTCAAAAAGTCAAGTCGAACCCGAAAAGTCAAAGGGTAGCATAGTCATTTAAGATTCTGAAAATTGCCGGTTGTTACATTACATGTTACAGTAACTCCTTTTTTTTCTTTTTATATTTATTACTTCGTGCAAATGCAATAGTTTAATATATGTTAATATATATATAACAATAGTAAACTCATAAAATCGTACGATCTTATGTGCTCACTAGCTAAAATCGTGTAAGATCGTCCTAGGATCGTAAGTAAGATCATGGATCGCACGTAAGATCGTAAGACCGGCCCTCAATCCGATCTTACCAATTTGATAAGTTATCTTATTATTTTATGTCTAACCCTTATATAAGACTTTTATTTTTTCTTCCTTGCTATTCTATTATATTTTTGTTCTAAAGTCTTTTACAAGATGTATATGTTGCTACCATACAAAGCCGTGATAATACTCTAAAAAAGAATTGAAATTTTATTTGGGTGTGGGAAATGAAGTTACCAAAAAATTTGAAATAAATTAACTTTTTATATTTTGGATTTTTGACATGTTTACATGTCATGTCTTCTGTTTCATTTCTCACTAAATTGTTTATTTAGCTATGAAAACTTAAACAAATTTAATGCATTACATTATTTTTATTATCATGATGTTTAAACGTCAAACTTATTCTTACCATATCTTGTGAATTCGTGGTTGATATTCAATGGATATGTATAAGTGTTCAATGTTATGATCGTCAACGCCTATTAGCATGATAAAACACTTTGGTGGGATCTTACGATCCCGAACCGATCTTTTGATATCGATTTTGCAAGACAAAAACGATCTTATGTATGATTTCGATCTTAATAGCCTTGATAAGGAGTATAAAGTCTAATGGGGGTATTTGTTTATTTTTTAAAGTTATTTAAATACATGAAAACTTATAAGTTTACACTAATAAATCATTTAAAAACATTAAAACTTATAAGTTTAAAAATATAAAAAAAAAGACATAAAATGAGTATAGAAAAATAATAATAATTAACACCTAATAGAATTATAAGTGGATAATTATCATGACAATTATGGGAAAAAATCATTTTATGCTAAAGAGAATTATATGTATATTCTTCTTAAAGTTTAAAGATATTACGTTAATATCCTTCTTATTTACATAAATATCATTCCCATTTTTTTAATTACATCACTTCCTTTTCAAAATTTTGTATTTACGTAAATATTTTTTCCGAAACTTTTAAATTCTCATATACATCTAAAAATCAATTAAATTATAATCATATTGATTGTAAACTCTAAAACTATTATTTAACTCTTATTTATCTCTTATATTCATCATAATTATATTGTTCATATATACTTTTTGCCTCGATTGATGAAAGAACATGATGATGTAATTACAAAAGTTTGGATATATATGTAAAAAATATATCGTTCTATATATTTGTTTGTTCATATATATTTTTTAGCCTCGACTGATGAAAGTACATGTTGATTTTTTGATATATATGAGAATTTAAAAGTTTGTGAATGATATTGATATAATTTTAAAAAGTAAGAAGGATATTGACGACGTAATTAAAATGGTGAGAAAGACATTAATGTAAAATTGAATCTTAATAAAGATATAGATGTAACTGACTATTTCGGTTTTGATTAAAAAATGTAAAATTGAATCTTAATAAGGATGCAGAAAAAACCGAAAAAATCAAAACCGAACCGAAAACCGAAAAATCGAACCGAAAAAACCGACCGAAACTAGAAACCGATGGTTCGGTTTTTACCTTTTCAAAAACTAAAAAATTTCGGTTTGGTTTCGGTTTCCGCCCAAAACCGAACCTAACCAGTTTTATTATATAAGAATATATAATTAATATGATATAAATAAATAAATAATAAATCAAAATTCTAAATTCATATTCATTTATAAATAAATAAATAATAAATTAAAATTCTAAATTCATATTCATTTTGCGGGTGAAATTATCATATATTTATCTTAATGTTTATATGTGTGTTTGTCATGTACATGTCTTTAGTTTACAATATATCATTATATATGCGATAATGATCATACTATGTGTATGTTCACTTGCATGCGTGTGTGTCTTATTTATATGTGTGTAATTGTAGAAACTTGGAATAAACATTTATAGGATTAGATTGACGGAAAAAAAGTAACGAAAAATAATCAATTTTATACGTAAAAAGGTTTATTGGTATAAATTGGTCACACCCAAATATAAACGGTTTAAAGCCGAAAAATCGTACCGAAACGATAATAAACTGAAAAAACCGAACCGTCAAAAACCGAACGGTTTCGGTTTTTGGTTTTATAAAAGCCGAATATTTCGGTTCGGATTCAGTTTTAACCAAAAACCGACCCAAAACAAATCGTGCACACCTACTTGTGATGGATATAGGCTTCAATCCTGCAAAATAGTTGTGATGATTAAAAGGGCATATTTTTAATCGAGATGTATCAAAAAGATTCTTAAATTAGTTTATGCTACAAAATATCTATCTATATCTTCATTAAATCAAGATAATTCAGGGAGTACGTGTCACCAAACCTAACAATACACGTCGGCAATTTTTGACGTGTCCCCTTCCCCGAGAATTTCTCCCCATATTTGTTTCCATAACCTTATTTAGTCATTTAAAACTAAATTTCTCCACTATCTAAAAAACTGG
>BQNB010175952.1:1242-13109 GCA_026074375.1 Tanacetum coccineum
TCAAGACTTACTTGACCGCAGTACTTTGGCCGCAGAGATTGGTGTCACATCAGCGACAACGGTGCCATTTGTTACCTCTTCCGTGCTCCTACATTAGGGTTTATTTATATACATATTAAAATTAACTCCTATGAATTGGATAACCTTAATTCGAATTTTAAGTTAGGGTTTTATCCTCCTAAACATGACCTAAATCTGACCCGTATTTACTATTTTGACGAATTTTTGTGTAAACAATATTTGAATGACTTCCCGAACTCAAAATCGTTCGAGGCCGGATGTTCTGGAAATTAGACTCTTTTGGCTTATTCGTAGGCTCAAGAAACATATCAATACTCATTTTTACCATCAAGATATCATCTGTTTAACACAAACCTAATTCTGCAAAACCCTAAATCAAGATCTAACGAAAACCCTAACATGCAACATGCATGATCATAACCCTAAACTAACCCTAATCATCATTCCATCAATAAAGTTCATACCTAATCTGTATTTTATGTAAACCCTAGATCTATCATAAGACTTGTTACATGATTGCATAATTCTAACTAATTTAAGCATACTTACCTCTTGATTTCTTGATCCTAACACCGATTATTGGTTACTTCTTGATCAAGATTCTTGGTTCCTTGTTCTTAGGGATGGAAGAAGTCGACATAAGGGTTTTAGGGGCTGAATAATTTGTTGATTTTGCTATATATATATGCTAAGGGATAACCTATCTAATTAACTAGCATCCTAATCCTACTAAAACTCTTCTATATAAGGCCTAAAATATTTTTTTTCTTATCCCTTTATTTGGCCTATTTTATATATACCTACTTATATTTATTTTTTATTTTTTATTAAATTATTAATTAACTAATTACCTTCATTACCTTAAGTTTTCATAAAACCTAAGCTAATTTGGGTAAACCTTTTTACATAAACGCAACTTACTAACTTTCTAAAAAGAACTTTTCATTTCACCTTTCACTTTTTATTTTTAGAAAGTCCACTATAAATACTCAAATTTCACTTACTTCACTTATTTCCAACATGCCACATTTCCCATAAACGCTTAACACAAAACCATCCAACTATTGACGTAGCATTGCACGCGATACGCCATTCATTTTCATTATCACTACACGTGAACAAATGAAATGCTCATCACCAGACACAAATGCACTCAAAATGAGACGCCCATACACCTCAAAATGATATGATGCACATACTTAAACAACTTAACACACATATATAACACATAGAACACAAGAAATCACACAAAACGAACTTTTAGCCATTTCTAAAGGCATCACTAACCTGATTAAATCACGGGTGTCACAATTTTTGTCATCACGTTTTCTTTATTTGTAATCATGTACATTCATTTAATTAGTTGGAGACACGTGTGTGCATCTTACAAAGTTATGAATTAAATATACCAAGGGTATAAATACCCTATTGGTTTTCACTGTTGTCTTTTTCTTCTTCTGCACTGTTATCGCCATTGTTAAAAAACTTCATGCTCTTTATTTACTTTTCCATGCCAGTAATCGCTTGAAGATTTGTTTAGACTACTAGGTTAGGTTTTAATTCTTTATTTCGACAATGGGTTTTATTGATGATATTAAATCCACCCTAACCCAATCGGCTTTAGATGCACTATGTGAGAAGATTCATATTCCTCATACTTTTCACCCTGTACTACCTGGCCGTAATGATAGGATTTGTAATAGTCCCGCTGGAAAAACCGGTGTTTATACTAGGTTTTTTGATTTTGCCAATTACCGGATCCCACTTTCTCAGTTTCGTGTAGATGTGGTTGACTATTTCCAAATCAATCTGTCACAATTGTCCTATATTGCGGCTGCTAAGATCTCTCACTTTGAGATTCTATGTCATGTTTATAATTTCGTTCTGACCATAGGGAATTTCTATAGATTTTACATTAATTCTAAAAATAAAGGTTGTATGTCTTTTAGTAAACGTTTCAATACTGGCCCGGTTTGTCATACCAAACCTTTAGATTTGTTAAAACACTAGAATGACCATTTCTTCTGGGTTGACGCCTCTGTTTTCTTCCTTGCTGTCCCGTGGCATAATAACAAAACGTTAAGGAAGGATCCCCATCCCATACCCGCTGAATTTAATGCGGACGTGTGTAATTACCTTGCTGCGAATCTTGCTCCATTTAGAAAATTTCCAGAACCCTTCTTATGCCTTGTTGGCATAAATCGATATTATGAGTTGGATGATAACTGTTATCTGGCCTTCTTGATCGATGATGATGAGGGTGAGTGTTCTTTGCTTGCGTTCTTTTATTTGTTTCTCTTGTTACTGTGTCTGACTTGTTTGCTTTTATTCATCATGCGGATCCCACTAAGGTGTGGGTAGGGGAAAGAGAGGTTCGAGAGGGAGAGGCTATGTTGCTTGAATTGATCAGGGGTCTTGTTGTTCTGCTCGCTGGTGTCAATGAAAAAGGAAACCAGAATGAGGTTGTTTAGGATGTTGGTGCTCATGTTGTGAATGAGGGGAGTAGTGATGCTGCTGTGGTGGATCAGGCTGAGCAGAGTGATATTGTTGTTCAGGTTGGAGGGATTGATGTTGTGGCGGATGACGAGATTCAGGCTATTGTTGCTGATAAGCCGAAAGGGTCTATGAAGAAGAGGAAAACTGCCGGAGGTGCTAGTGGTTCCAACCTACCTCCCAAAAGATTAAGCGAAGATCATGGCGCCCCTAGTGCCAGTGCTAGTACTGGTGGGAAATTTGTTTTCGTTCTTCAAGACTTACTTGACCGCAGTACTTTGGCCGCAGAGATTGGTGTCACATCAGCGACAACGGTGCCATTTGTTACCTCTTCCGTGCTCCTACACTAGAGCGTGAGGGTGGTGGGCCTGCTGATTCTGTTTATGGGCCCAACTTGTGGACTCAAAACCCAATCGAGAGGTTTGTAATTTCCTCAGATTATTCCCACTATTCTAGTACAAATGCTGTCGGTGCTGAGGTTGATTCTATTGTCAGGTCTTCCGCTCCGCCATCTAATGTAATGACTACGGCTGTTGCTACTACTGCTGTTGCTGGCACTTCTTCTGCTCCTGCTCTAGAGCCAGCTCGTACAAGTATTTTTGCGGATTCGTGCGAGGATAGAAAAGATGTTGAGGTCCCTCTGATCCTGCTAGGACAGAGCTTTTAGCCGATACCTTTTATATTTCCCAAGATATGGTTGATGAAACTCTCTAGCAAATATACATTCCTAAGTGGAACGTAATCAATGATTCTTCCCTTGATGACCCAGACATCTGCCGGAGCATGGTTGATCAGCTTGATCCTCTCGGGTTCTTTTCTCAGCTCGGGGGTCTAGTTTATGAACATCTGTTTGTGGAGTTCAATGTTGGGGTAGCACGCTAGGCTTGTTTTAGTTATAAGGTTAGGCTGAGGTCGGAGCATAATTACAGGGAGATGAAGAAGTTTGAAAATAAATGTACTAGGCTGACTGGTTTGTTGAATGAAAAAGATGTTGAGGTTGCTAACTTGAAAGCTCAACTATCTTTGAAGGAGGCTGAAGCCGCTGAAGCACTTTGCCTTCGCGGCCAGGTTGCTACTGTCGAAGCTGCGAAGGCCGCTCGAGTTGCTGAGCTGAACAGTTTGAAAGAGCAAGTTATGGCTCTTAAGGGACAGGTCGCGGCTCTTAAGTCCGCGACCACTGTTAAGGATACTGAACTTTCTTTTCTGACTGCTAACACCGCTCATCTTACTCATGACTTGTCCACTTCGCAAACCTCCTTTGACGAGTTGACTATTAAAGCTGCCTCCTTGGAGTCCGAAAAGGATGGTCTTATTGGTCAGGTATTGATACATGTCTTTATAAAACTTAAAACCATCAATATCTTCTATTTTTGCACTTCTAATCTAAAAAATCCCCTAGTAAGATCAAAGTTTCATTCCTTGCCGATAATTTTCACATGTGAAGAATTTGAAGATTATTTTGCATCAATGAAGCAGCCCATAACCAATTATCAATCCATCTCCCTGCCCAAATCCAACAAACCCATTTGTCATTTTGGTTATCATAACCTACGAAGCATATAAAAAAGGGCGGATCACAACTGGAAGCAGAACATATCACAATAGCAGCCGCACCTTCCTCCATTTGGGGGTCGGTTTTATCAATTTTATCACAAACTGTTTAGTCATTAATATCTTTCAATTAATTGTTTTTATAGTTACATTAGAGGTTATAAATTATTAGCTTTAACTTCCTTATTGTTGAATATGTATGCAAGATATGTTTCTAATTTAAATTAATTAGTCTTTTGAAGATTATTTTGTTTTCCGACGTCAATTTGCAACACATTATGTTTGGTCGTATTTTATTTATATTGTCACCTGTTATTAAACATTTTCTTTTACTTGGCCACCAAAACTTTTGTTATAAATTCATAAATACTTTTACTTTGAACGTCATTAATAGTGACTAAAAGTTGTTATTGTGGTTAATCTTGTGGCTTAAGGATATATGTTTTGGAGCTTGTGGAGTGGGTCTCATTTCATCATCTTCACTTCGTTATCGTCATTTGGTTATCTCTATACTCTTTTATCATTTTTATTGCGATTATTTTTATTATGCTTAGTATAGTTTTTATTTTTAGCTTGGTAGAGTAGTTTATGTATTGTTTAGAAATTGGTGGTTAGATAGTTAGAGTTGCGGTTGAAAGTTTGTTGGTGATTTTAGGTTAGTTTATTGACTATAGATTATGTTAGTTTGTAAAGTTAGTCTATTAGCCATTAACGGGACACATCCGACCTCTAGTGTACTTAGAATGTTTTTATCTAATTTCACGAGCAAAAGTCGTTAAAAAGGGTAGACTTTATAGTAGTCAACATCTTAACCTAGAATATAGACTAAACCGTATAATGTGCGCGAATATAGACAAAACCGTATGGATAAATTAACTCGTGTTCGAGTTTTAGTTCACCAATTTAATCTTAACTATTTACCACCGATTTCTAGGCAAACATACCCCTTAGTATAAGTTTAGTTTTTACCTTTCCTTTAGATAATTTATTTTGCTTTAGTTTATATATTAAAAAAAAACCTTTTGCAATAACTAAGCATCAAATTAGATTCGACCAATGAATTTCAAATTCATTAATCCTTTAGAACGACAACCTGGGAGATCAATACTTGCCGCGGTACTTAGGTATTTAGGTTCGTATAGTCTTTTCAATTTTATAAAATATTTTTGGTGCATAAAACGACATACATGAGCCAGCAATTATTTTTGGCGGATGATGACATCAAATAACCTCTATTTTTATAGCATCATTTATTCCATCTTTATTGCCCATTTTACATTATTTATGCATAAATTGGTACTTAATTGTTTATATTTGTTATTTGTAGTAACTATGGAGCATTTGGAGAATTTTAGCTAAAAGGTGCGCATTTTGGAGCTTAAACGAAGAGTTTAAGAGAGTATACGACATCTAATATGCCGTATTATTCTAGACCAACATGACGTATCCAAGACATTGACGAACTAAGAAGACCATTGCCTAATTTTGAAAAATACGCCGTATCCACATCATACGCAGCATATAATACTTTGGTCAACGAAGAACAACCATACTGGTTTTATCTCAATACGCCGTATCCAACAAGGAAGATACGGCGTATCTGCGCCTGCACTCCATAAGAGACCACGAAAATTTAATGACCTATACGTCGTATCCAGAAGATCTCGTACGCCGTATTCATGGATAAACTCAAGGAAGATTCCGGAAGATATCAAACGTGGTCCCTTCTCTAAGAAATCTCCAATATGCCGTAATGACTACACCAAGACGGCATATCGACTAAATTTCAAAAGACTATGAATAAAAAACCCTAAACACGATTTTAGGGTTTGCTTATATATATTTTCGAAACCCTAACCACATAAGTCGATTTTTAGAGGCCAAGAAGAGCAAGGAAGGTCTTTCAACGTGCTTAATCTCATAGAAAACACTTTGTAATTCTCATACTCTTAATAATCGTTAGATTTTAGATATCATTCGTTTAACTCGGTTAGTCTACCTTAGTCTTTCGATTATTATGCTTGTATTCTGTACAATTTTTATCGAAGGTATTAGCCATGGTTATGATAATTTAACGTTTGGTTTGTCTATTTAAATTGTTTATTACTTGTCGCATGTTAATTATGTTTATCACATGATACTTTTTTATGTTTGATTTTCAACTGGATCTAATGTTATGGACCAAATAGGTTAGAGTCTGGGATAGAACTACATATAGGTTGTATGTGACTCTAGAATTATATGACCGCAAATTTAACTCGCTAGTGCCCCCCAGTTATAAAGGATGGTAGGATAAGTGGTGACTTAGGTTAATACAACAAATACATTTTACGACATTGGTTGGACCACTACTGACTGCAGACTACCAGCATATACGATTCGATTAAACATAAGTTGGTAAAGAATTATGAGCTATGGTTCAGTATTTATAGTATTGGATTCCTAAGATAGATCATAATTAACTGATGTATGCTTATGAGACATTTTTTAATTGTGACATGATTATTTGAATAACGTTTAGGAAGAAGTCTCGCCTAAACCATGCGAACGATATAACACCAACATAGTAAGACAATCATTGAACTAATAAACAAACCTTCATTTTAATTAGATTAATCATGGTTAATCTAGACATGTAGAATTCTGTCACAATTAAACGCATCTATGGAAAACGTAGAGGGGGGTGAATACGTTATTGATTAAAATTTAAAAAACTTTTGTATCAAATGGCCAAACAAACACGACATAATATCAAAAGTATCAATTATATCTACGACTATATGTATAATGGAGACCAATCAACAAGAAAGTAGCATAAGTATCAATCCAAAACATAATTAAAACATAAAGAAATAACGATATGTAAAGAGAAAGCAAACCGAACATGATAATTTATAGTGGTTCGGTAACGGAGCTCCTCTCCGCCCTACTCCACTCCCCGATTACCCAACTCGAGAGTTACTTCACTAAATCAACACGCTACCTTTTCGGCAGAGAAAACCTTACACAATGTCACTTACACTTTATTCGGTACTAAGCTAAATACCGAGTTCTAACACCGGGAGAACCAACCCTACATCGCTTACCCTTTTATCTGGTACAAAGCTAAATACCGAGTTCTTACACACCAGGTAGAACAAACCTAAACCCTTTCAACACAACAATGAAACCCTTATTCTAACCCGCTAGAAATAACCCATATAACCTCTACATATTACATGGTGTTTGATTGATAAGTGCAAATGAATGAATGATGATCTAAATGAACTTTCATTGATGGAAGTCTTCAAATGGATGAATAAAATGAGATCTCTAGTCTTGTAGATCTTATTATGTATATGCTTGGTGATGGATGGAAATGGCAAGAACTCTTGCTTTGGTGGATGGGGATAACAAGATCTCTATGCTTGATTTGGTGGATCATTTCAGGTGTATGCTCACAACAAAATGAGAGTTATTAGATGCGTATGATCATGGGGTTTTATGGATGCATTCCTACAGATCTAGATGTGTAAAAAATGGTGGAGAAAGTGTGTTAAAAGTGATGAAAAACGGATTGAAAAGGCTCTTCTATTCATAGGAAAAAGCTAAATGGAATCGACTACTATTCATCAATGGAACCGGCTTGTAAATCAAAGGGAACCGGCAACGCTCCAATGGAACCGGCTACTGTTTATCAGATCGAAAAAAATTCTTTTGTATACTTGCTAAAATGTTTGTATAAAAATACTTATAAATGGAAAATGTGAAATGAGGTTTGATCATAATGCAACATAACAAATATGTACGAACCTGTGTTGTAACATATGAGGAATTCGAGACGTAGAGATGTGTTGATGTATATTGAGACAAAATATGATTACGAGTAACTTGTAAATTTTACGTTTAAGTATTACAAGTTACATGTTTGTCATTATCAAAACAAATGAGAATGTGTAGATTAAATTTCGTAATATTTGCACTAAGAATCTCCCCATTTTTGATGATGACAAACAAACGTGTAAACGTGATAACTCGTAAAATGTAAAGTTACTCGTATCCGCGTACAACCTTTACATTACCTTCTCTGTTTACACTCTTCTCCCCCATTTGTCGAAACAAAAAGGGAGTGTCCTTGGAGTTTAACTTCATTTCTTCCCGAAAAGATGAGCTTGTATCATCCCTAGTGAAGTTAAATGGTCTACTCTAACCCCTTATGTTGGTGCATCCTCTAGGTAATTGTCCTTGTTCTATAGCAGATTCATGGATCAAATTTGAAAGCTTAACCTACAAAAAGGTTAGTTTCGTGCAACATATATAAAAAAATGAAAACTATATGATGAAGAAAATGACATCTTCCTTTTTGTGTCGAAACGCAAAGGAATGTCAACGAGTCAAAATGATGATGAATGCGTGCATGCTCCCCCTTGATGGATGTTCCCACTTGTTCGAGGCGTGATATGATTAAAAAGCTACAACCAAAAATTAGTGCAAGACTAGATTCGTCCTTGGACGAGTTGAATATGTACAAAAAAGTGTAAATAAGATGCAAGCTATAAATGCTCGATAGAAGCTCCCCCTTGCTCGAGGGCGTCAAGTATGATCCTACAAAACAAAAAAATTAGTGCAATAATAAAAAATAAAAAAAATTCGTAGACAAGTATGTCATATACAACAAGTGTATAGACGACCCAATATAAATTCTTGATGAAGGCTCCTACTTGTTGAAGAGCGTCAAGATGACCCTACAAAAAGAAAAATAAATGTTGCAAACTTCATCCTTGAATGAGTTGCCATATACCACAAAGTGTATATGCTTGAACCTATAAATGAAAAATAATAATTGCAAACTTCGTCCTTGAATGAGAATGCCATACACATTAAGATGTGTATATGAATATGAACCTAGAAAAAAAATTAGTGCAATATATTCCGTCTTTCTAGGAAGTCATATATAATGAGATGTATGTATGATGCAATATGAATGATGCAATTACAAGAGACTCAAGATAGAGGAAAGACAAAACAATAAAGATTAAATATATGATGCAATATTAGGAAACAATAGAATGCAATATGATTCTCTAAAAAAAACTACTAGAAAAATAGACTAGAGGTATGATAAAAATAATATAATCCTACTACTTTCATCAACATGGTTGGTTTTGGTAAGGTTACTCAAGGTTGTAAGGATGTTTTTGAGAATGAGACGCATTTCATTACGAAATTCACTTGGCTTTTGACAACATGTGCTTATGAGTGTCGTGATATGTGTATGATCCGTCAATCCATATGTATTGTGGAAGGAAATTCAACCTCCATGGGTAGTAGTGATAGTGAGTCACTAGTAGGTTATGGTTATGGTGGTGGAAGGTTTCATAGTGATTCCTCTTGTAAGAATGAATCGGTGGATGACTCAAAATTGATAGAAGTAAAAAGGTTTTACCTTTGTGGTATGATGAATCACATGAGGTGCTAGACATGATAACTTTGTGAGTAATGAAATATGAGGCGGAAGATGGTGATGACAATGCAAGCAACTAACAATGCATGTTTATTAATAAAGTGATGATGATTTTGCATGTATGAACCTGTAATGATAGATATGTATTTAAGTATGATAGATGTGCGAAAGAGCACAAATTAACTTGACAAAGAAAATGATCTTTACCGGCCTACACAAATCCAAAAGAGTTAGTTTTAAGTCCAACACATGATAAGAGCAAAAATATCATTCTACAACATGATACTTCAAACATTTAAACCAGCAAGTACGAATAAAACTTTTTCAAGTATTATCACACGAAAGATTACCAAGTAGACACACATAGATAGACATATATACAAACAAAACACGTTCGGAAATAGACACACAAATAGGAATACTCTTGAGCTAAGTGAAGAGGAGGACATATGTTGCAACTAGCCTAAAATGTCAAAATACATGTTCGAAAAGTATTGGATAGTTCTATGAGTTTTAGAAGGACTTAAGATCTAGATAAGTCAAAACCAACTATTGGGTGACCTTAATACAAGTGTAAATAACCTAATTAAAGAGTTGGATTAGAAAGTTAACTACCCCAAATGGCCAAAATGCCTACTGTAGAACCGGCATGCCCGGTTACTTTCTCTTTTGGCAGGGTGGATGCCCTTGGAACATTTTACTTGTAATCGTATTTTGGGGTGCCTGTGTGCCTGCTTGTTTTAGATGTTTTCTTTTGGTTTGCCACAGGTGGTTTTGGGAATTTATGCGCCCATTTGAACAATACTCTATTAATATTAAGTGTTAGTGCAAATATTACGATATTTAAACTAAACAAGTCCTTTGGTTTTAATAATGACAAACAAGTAACTTGTAATACATAACGTAAAATGTGCAAGTTACGCGTGATCACAACTCATCAACGCATACATTCATCAACACCTCTCGACGTCTCGAGTCTACTCATGCTTCAACAAAAGGTATGAATATGTTTGTTAAGTTGCATTATGATCAACCTATTTAACAAACTATGTGATTAATCATATTAGACAATAGGACAAAATTAATCACTAACTTAACTAGACAAGATCTTCCATATTAGGAAACAATCTTGGAAGATCAAAACATGTCTAGCCATATTAGATAATAGGACAAAATAATTAGGGAATAAAGACAAAACTAATTATTCTTGTTTAACCATTTTTGGAAACAAATCTTACAATATATTTTCATATCTAGTAAATCGTACCATTTTAATGTTAAGCTTGATTTTTCTTCTAGAACAATATCTAACCAGATTTTGTAAGTACATTAAGGATGTAAGCAAAAGATTTTAAAATATTTTTAACAATTTTGAAATTGGCACGTGCGACCCACAGATCCACCTAAATAGGCAAACGGATCCACCATTGCTGGATCTGTAGCACCTTGACGGCCAAGTTTTGAGTTTTCTATAAATACCACCCTTTTGCTTATCTTTTAAGGAGAGCTTTTCACAACATTTCTTCCACATTATTACACACATTTAGGATCATTATAAACAAGTTTTTATAATGTAAATACACAATTAATCATATCACAAAAACCCCAATAACCCTTGATTATAATGCTTCTAACTTTCATTTGTTGCAAGCATGATTCTACATCATCCTTCATTCAAGCAAGCTTAGAGATCTTGCCATCATCATCCACCATATACCTACATATATAAAGATCTATCACAACAAGCCAAGAGACTTGTCATCTTCATCAAACACACATCATGCTTAGTGATCTTGATGTTTTAGATTAGGCTTTTACATCCAATTGACAATTATGTCTTAGATCTTTATTATACACATTTGTGTATCAATCATTATACAACAAACTAGATGTTAGGTGGTTTATGTGTTTAGGCCAAAAAACACAAGTTTTTTTTATGTTGGGCCATAAAACATAACGGGTTTAGTTGTACCCGAAGAAGGACTCCGTATTTAGCTTAGTACCAGATAAAGTGTAAGCGACGTTAGGTTGGTTCTACCTCGAAGTAGGACTCGGTATTTAGCTTAGCACCGGATAAAGTGTAAGCGACGTTGTATGGTTTTCTCCGCCTTAAAGGAGTTTGTTGATATAGTAAAGTAACTCTTGAGTTGGGTACTCGGGGAGTGGAGTAGGGCAAAAAGGAGCTTCGTATCCAAACCACTATAAATCATCGTGTTCGGTTTACGCTTTCTTTTACCTATCGCTTTACATTTATATTTGCCTTTATCGCTTTCTTTTCATATTTGCATTGCATCTATGTTTGTGTTATATATTGTGTTGTGATGATATTGTTTGTTTGATATTCCTTAGTATAGTTATT
>BQNB010175953.1:0-13109 GCA_026074375.1 Tanacetum coccineum
AGTGTTCGACACCCTACTTACCGCGAACTCCATCTTGACCGGGTACACTGCTCGTTAAAGTGTTGTTTTAGGTTTTTCGGATAAATATAAATTTAAAACTTGAGAATCAAAATAATTGACCCTACACGACAGCACATCACCTATTCATATGAATATGTTTGAAGGGAGGAATGTACTAGAATTGCTGTATGATCATCAAAATAACTAAAAATTACTAAACTGCCAGTAGAAGTCAAACACCAAAGTTGGCTAATTTATTAAATTTTGTCACACCCTAAAATTGTAGGTCAATATTTTAAACTTTTCCGATCATTATTTTTTATTTTTATACGTCACATTTAAATCCGACAGTTACCAGGAAGTTAACCAGCGTAAATCTGAAAAACGTCATCGGACACGTTCCGCCTTCGGATTTTGATAAGTTTAAAAATTATATGAGTTATTTTATCTTTTCTAAGTGTTTCGTAGTTTACGATCACTCCCGTCATTTATTTTTATGCTTTAACGTTTAAATTGCGTTTTTCGCGTTTTTGACCTAACGGAACCTCGGAAACTCAAAATTTTTTCGTGTAAACTTTAGTTATCGTCCATATCGTATTCATGCGTTAAAAATTTCGTTCACCCTCTTCCCTTGTTATATTGTGAACGCCTAAACCCAAACCAAATGCACCATAAGCCTTGAAATTAATTAAATGGCTTATTTTTTTGAACTTCTCACGCATGTGGGTGAAAGTAACACATGAGAGAGTCCTTCTCATGCACCATTTCTCAAGTTTGACAATACCATGTGATTACTTGCACCCTTTGACTCTATTTGACTTGAAATTCAAAATTTAGGACCTAATTCATGAACCTTGATCAAAATTTTTGAACCACATGGTCTTTGTGGCTTGCCTATTGCCGAACCACACACACACACCTTTAGTGTATGTTGGTCACTTATACTCCACTTGACAAGTCAAAACCCTAGCTCTTGGCCTTTAAATACCATCACATATCATAACTTAGGGTTTCATAATCACTTGCAAGCCTTTAAAAATTTCTTTCTCTCCCTCTTGTCTTCTTGAAACCCACGACCAACAAACACCATTATAGGGTTCCTATTTTCTTTGATTTCTTGCATAATCCAAGCATACTAAGTTCATTTCTAAGAACATCTAAGGTGTTTGCAAGTATTGGTTCTTTGATTTAAAGGTTTTCTTCAAAATCTACAAATTAGGGTTTGGTTATTATTTGGGGTTTTTCAAGATCTATTGGTTTTGGGTATAAATCTTGTGTTATTACTTCTTGTTCTTCATTCTTGTAAGTATCTTGAATCTTTCTTTGTAGTTTTTCTTATGTTCTTCTTATATGTTCAAGATCCATACATCCATATATTGTGTTTTATTTTTTGAAAGATTTTAAAAACAAGATTTCATAAATAATGATGCTACTTTATTTTACTAGTTAAATATTATATTCTTGGTGAGATGAGAGTTGATGAGTGTTACAACAATAGAAATGAAGGGATTAGGTTAGATTTAGGTGTGGTTTTGTTGTGTTTTAGTTGTGAATGGAGATTAGGCTAGATTAAGCACTATTATGAAGTTTGGGTGGATTTTGGTTGCGTTTTTGGCAAAAAGTGCTTGCTGTCCTGAAATTGTTTTGAGGTTTTAGTCGACCTAAAAATGTTTTCATTAGGCGTAAAAGTAGTTTTTGGAAAGCTTGTTTCGAATAGATAGTTTTTCATATATCACACTTAAAAATCGGACTTAAAACGGCCAAGTTATGGCCAAATGAAACTTGAAATATTTTTCGACAAAACCAAATGAATAGTTGCTGATGTGAATAGTAAAATGGGTTTACGGACACTTTCAGACATTTTTGGACTTTCTAAACACTAGTGAAACATATACTAACACATACCTATTGATTAGTATCATTTAAAGACGTCATTAACATATTTTAGGAAAAGCGATAAACTTACTAAAAATAGTAAGTTTGGTAAAATTTAGCGGATCGGACTTGGAAGTCAAGCGATTAAGGTTAATTAGCGCATTTTGAAAACATGGAAACTAAATAAATAAATCTAAGGGGACGGTAATTAACGTCCCGAACTAAAAACTCATTCCTAAAATATGAACTTTCCTTAAAAATTAGTAAATATTTGGATAAACGGCCACGAAACTTAACAGGAAAACTATAATTATTTTATTTTGTCATCTATTTTGATAATCAAACTAAAGCAAACACTACCTGGTGTATTGGTGATGAACATATTGTGCCAATTCTTGTCATAAAAACTTATTTCCAGTTTTTCTGAGACGCGTTATTTTTCTAGGTACCAGCAACCCCCCAGCTAAGATTTTCAATCAAAATCATCTTTTACATCAACAAATAAAAATCAACCAACAAAAATCATCTTTTACTGTGCTGATTATCATTTGCTCATTCTGCAAAGGTGAGATCATAGCCCAATATTTACTACGTTACTTTAACTATTTTGGGGCGAGAAACATGCTTTGTTGCAAACTATGACACATTACTTTAAAACGTTTCTTTTTCCTGATTACGTGTTGCCTAATAGCGAAAGAGACCACTAATGCTCGGGAATTATCATGGAAAAAAAAAAAAACCGTCAATTGCTTAACTTACTCGTACTGTAATAAGTGAGCGCGAATGTTGTAAATAGATCTATTAGGAGTAATTATCCCTATCCGGGCAGGTAGCGCTTACTTGTTTCGGAGGTCCCGAACAAACGGATATATACCATGTTGGAATGTCAATAGGTGATCTTGGTCAGATACCAACTAGGGGCGTGGAAGGACTTCATTTGCATTAGTAAATTCTTCCTTTTAAATTGAGCTAATGGTGTATGAACATAGTGCAAACGGAAATGCTTTTTTTGTGAAGTTGCATCTGTTATAACTAGTCACGTGCGTATTAGTGAACTTTGTGGTCCACTTTTAATATTAAATTCAAAACCTATGAATTCCCTCAACTTTAAGTTGACCGTTTTAGAGTGTTTTTCCTCCAGTGCTTAGCTAAGGAAGTCTTTGCTTTGCCTTGTTGTGTATCCATTGCATTGATGGACAAATTTTCAAGATTATTATATCTATGTTAACATCGTATGTTAAACTTTAAAAACCTTTTATTCGCTTTCCGCATATAATCATTGGCCTATGTAAAACTTTAAACTATTTTATCAATGCAACTATGTTGATGTTTTAAACGTCACGCTTAGAGAGTCGTTCTTTGTATCATTGTAGATGTGTAATTATGATGTCACTTCCCGGACACGGTGTTTTCGACTATGCCCATTTGGGGTGTGACAAATTGGTATCCAAGAGCAAGGTTATAGAGAACCAGGTTAGTATATCCTAGGTCTGGGCTATAACGATATTGAGCCTAATGCTTTTACAGCTTACATATACTATAATAATAGCGTTTAATATATATAAGTACTGATTATCTATATCATATTGCCATAATTACTTTATTCATCATTTTGTCATATCATATCTTTGCATCATGCTTATCTTCTTGACTTTGCTTGCACGTTGCATGGTTTCATATAAAGAGATTTATATAAACTTGTGCTTGTGCAGGTCATGGCTGCTCCTATTATTTCTATTTCGTTTGATTCGTCTAAGGAGGGAGTGGGCTCTCATGCCCCACGAGTGATTCTCTTTGGTGCTATTCCTGCTATTATCCCTATTATCCCTGAGGTTCCTATTGTTCCAGCTGACCCTATAGTTGCACCGGAGGTGGGGACAGTTTTAGTCGTCTCACCTTCCGGGGTACTTGATTTAGTGAATTATTTATCTTCTTCTGATTCTGATCCATCGGAGGATTCTTTACCTCCCGTACCAGATTTGCCATTGGTTTCACCCTTCTTATGTTCTGATGACTCAGAGGCGGACGGTGAGTCCGAGCCTGCTGAGCAGAGACCTGTATCATCATCTCATAATACTTTTGCACCATCATCTGAGTTTCCCCTTACACCTGTTGTTGCCCCACCTGGGATTCGTCGACGGCCAGCGATTCTTGTCTGACCTGGTGAGGCTATTCCCTGAGGCTATTCCCTTCGAGCGACTTTATCGCACCCACCTCAATGGGCCGCGTAAGTTGTTGACTCCGAGGAAGAGAGTTAGACCCATTCCTGCTCGTAGACTTGCATGGAGATGTGTATCTCATCATTCATCAGATCGTCATTCTTCACCAGACTCATTTTCTTCTAGTTCACCTTCTAATCATTCCTTATCCGGACATACACCACCAGACACCACCAATACTGATTCATCTACACCACCAAGATTTGTTCATCGATCATTTTCTAGGACTCCACGACGTAGTGAGACTTTTAGACGTTGGAGGTCTGCACCATTGTCTACCCCTTACCCACCGACTACATCAGAGTCATCCTTAGGTTCATCTTCTAGGAAGTCATTAGATTCATCTTCACCTTTTTCTAGGCCATCTCGCAAGAGATGTAGGTCCCCTACTGCTTCAGTACCATCATCTATTCATGTTTCAAGGTCGATAGCCCCTACTCCTACTGATCTTTTACCACCTCGCAAGAGGTTTAGAGATTCATACTCACCAGAGGATAGCGGAGAGGAGCATATGGAGGTGCATATTGCTGATGCAGAGGCTGTTGCGGATGTAGGTATTAGTGATGGAGTTGTAGCTCACACTAAGGATAATATAGATATGGGAGTTGAGATTGCTGCTAGTGATGTTAGGGAGGATGATGAGGAGTTTGAGGCAGGGGCTAGTGCGATAGACACGAGAGAGATCACTGTAGATCCATTGGCTATTGGTGATAGTTCTGAGTCTTTTAGAGAAGGTATTCCTGATCTTGAGGATACCATTTATGATATAGTTCACTACATGTCAAAGGTTCGTATTGATAGGATTACTGATATTGAGACCACTCAGAGACAGTTGGAGGCTAGTTAGTTGGTAGCTAGTAGAGAAAGAGAGCTAGTATGGTTGAGAGGATTAGAAGTTTAAGATTAAAGTACCTTAAGGTTCGAGCCATGTTGAGTATAGAGAAATATCGGATTGACAGTCTTCGTTGGCACATGGCACTTTCACAGGAGGAGTTTCGTCAGGTTCATAGGGATCGTGATGATACTCAGAGGAGACTTAGGAGATTGGATTCGTTTGTTGAGAGGCAACTGGGTTTTCGCCCTTAGACTAGTAGTATTGTGATCATGTAGGAAATTAGACTGATGGTTAGGTCTAGATGTTGGCAGTAGAAATAATCGTAAACTGTGTACCTATTTTGGGATTGGTTGTAACCGAATTATGCTTTTATTCATGAAATGAAAAGCTTGTTTTGATTTTCTCGCCTATTCATCTATATTTTTATTTACTTGTTCTGGCAAAACATGTTCTATCATATTTTTCTATATAAACCCTATTTACCATTTATAATGGCTATATGTCGTATCGAATATCATCGCGTGTTATGTCTTGTGAAGTAGAACAATGACTAACACTCGCTCCGGTATGACCCCTGAAGCAATCGAAGAACTCGTTAACCGACGTGTGGAAGAAGCATTGGCTGCTCATGAGGAAGCCCGTGATACTAACCCGCTCTCGAGGCTAAGAAGCAAAGCCAAAATGGCAGTGATGGTAGAAATAGAAATGGTGGAAATGAGAATGGTAGAGGCGATAGACCTGTTGCTAGAGAATGTACCAACCAGGACTTCATGAAGTGTCAACCACTCAACTTAAAGGGAACGAAAGGAGTTGTTGGGTTAATAAGGTGGTTTAAGAAGATGGAAATAGTTTGCATATCAACAATTGTCCAGAGAAATACCAAGTCAAGTATGCTACTTGCACACTACTAAATAGTGCACTAACATGGTAGAACTCACATAAGAGGACTATTGGGACTAAGGCTGCCTTCGCCATGTCATGGAGAGAGCTTATGAAGCTAATGACTGAAGTGTACTGCCCAAGAAATAAGATTCAAAAGATGGAACCTGAGCTTTAGAATTTGACCATAAAGAACAATGATTTGGCTGCTTATACTCAAAGATTTCAAGAGTTGACTATGATGTGCACCAAGATGGTCCCAGAGAAGGAGGATCGGGTTGAGAAATTCATTGGAGGACTCCCTGATAACATCCAAGGGAATGTAATTGCTACTGAACCTATAAAACTTCAAGATGCCGTTCGAATTGCTAACAACTTGATGGACCAAAAGTTGAAAGGATATGTTGTGAAGAATGCTGAGAACAAACGAAGATTTGAGATCAATCAGAGAGACAACCGTGGACATCAGCCACCATTCAAAAGACAAAATGTTAGAGGTCCGAATGTGGCGAGAGCCTACACGGTTGGCAACAATGAGAGAAAACCATATAATGGACCCTTACCTCTCTGTAACAAGTGTAAGTTTCACCATGAAGGCCCTTGCACAGTGAGATGTGGGAAGTGCAACAAGGTTGGGCATTTGACCCAAGATTGTAAGGTTACAAATTCCACTACTTCTACCTAGAGAGGTCAAATAGTGAATCAGAGAGTTTTAACTTGTTTTGAGTGTGGAAGGCAAGGACACTTCAGGAGTGATTGCCCAAGGTTGAAAGATCAAAACTGTAGAAACAAGGCTGGAAACAAGAATGAAGTTGGAGAAGCTAGAGGAAAAGCTTATGTGTTGGGTGGAGGAGACGCTAACCCCAATTCTAATGTCGTTATGGGTACGTTTCTTCTCAATAACCATTATGCTTCTATGCTATTCGATTCGGGTGCCGATCAAAGTTTTGTGTCGACTAATTTTAGTACTTTGCTTGATATAACCCCCGATACTTTAGACGTTGGCTATGCTGTCGAATTAGCCGGCGGGAGAATTTTTGAAACTAATATCATACTTAGAGGCTGTACGTTAGGATTATTAGGCCATCCATTCAATATTGACCTAATGCCAGTAGAACTTGGTAGTTTTGATGTCATCATCGACATGGATTGGTTAGCGAACCATCATGCGGTGATTGTGTGTGATGAAAAGATCGTGCGAATTCCCTATGGAGATGAAGTTTTGATAGTTCAAGGTGATGGAGACAGCAAAAGAGAGAAGTCGAAGTTGAGCATTATATCGTGCACTAAAACTCAGAAGTATGTTGAGAAAGGATGCCCAATTTTTCTGGCGCAAGTGACGAAGAAGGAAATCGAGGACAAGTCGAAGGAGAAGCGACTTGAGGACGTGCCGACTGTACAGGACTTTTCGGAAGTCTTTCCAAAAGGCTTTCCTGGGCTACCGCCTACGCGACAAGTTGAATTTCAAATCGACTTGGTCCCTGGTGCTGCACCTGTGGCACGCGCCCCATATAGATTAGCACCGTTGGAACTGCAAGAACTGTCTACTCAACTACAAGAACTTTCTGAGAAGGGATTTATAAGACCGAGTTACTCACCTTGGGGAGCCCCGGTCTTGTTTTTCAAAAAGAAAGATGGATCTTTTCGGATGTGTATCGATTACTGTGAGCTGAAGAAGCTGACTGTGAAGAATCGATATCCACTTCCGAGAATCGATGACTTATTTGATCAGTTGCAAGGATCAAGTGTCTACTCAATGATCGACTTGAGGTCTGGTTATTACCAACTTAGAGTTCGCAATGAGGATATTCCAAAGACGGGTTTTTAGGACTCACTATGGTCACTACGAGTTCTAAGTAATGCCTTTTGGATTGACAAACGCACCGGCAGTATTCATGGATCTAATGAATCGGGTATGCAAACCGTACTTAGATAAATTTGTGATCGTTTTTATTGATGATATCTTGATCTACTTAAAGAGCAAAGAAGAGCATATGGAACACCTTAAGCTAATTTTGGAATTTCTTAAGAAGGAAGAATTGTATGCCAAGTTTTTAAAGTGTGAATTTTGGCTATCAAATGTACAATTTCTTGGTCACGTGATCGATAGTGAAGGCATTCAGGTGGACCCAGCTAAGATTGAGTCAATCAAGGATTGAGCTTCACCCAAGACTCCGACAAAGATTCTTCAATTTCTAGGTCTTGCTGGTTATTACCGAGGATTTATCAAAGGTTTCTCAAAAATTGCCAAACCTATGACGAAGCTGACTCAAAAGAACGCGAAGTTTGATTGGAGTGAAAAGGCAGAAGCTGCATTTCAACTGTTGAAGCAGAGGTTGTGTAGTGCACCGATCTTATCGTTACCCAAAGGAAGTGAAGACTTCGTGGTTTACTGTGATGATTCTCGTAAAGGATTAGGCGCGGTTTTGATGCAAAGGGAGAAGGTCGTAGCCTACACATCACGCCAACTTAAGATTCATGAGAAGAATTACACTACCCATGACTTAGAGCTTGGAGCTGTAGTGTTTGCTCTCAAAATGTAGAGACATTATCTGTACGGCACGAAATGCGTTGTGTTCACGGATCATAAGAGTTTGTAACATATTCTAGATCAAAAAGAGTTAAACATGAGACAACGTAGATGGTTGGAGCTGTTGAGCGACTACGACTGCGAGATTCGATATCATCTAGGAAAAGCGAATGTGGTGGCGGATTGCCTAGAGCCGAAAGGAACGGATTAAGCCACTACGAGTTCGAGCTTTGGTTTTGACGATTGGTCTGAACCTTCCTGTGCAAATTTTAAACGCTCAAGTTGAGGCATGAAAGGAAGAGAATTTTGGAACTGAAGATCTGTGTGGTATGATTAAGAAGCTAGAGCCACATGCCGATGGAACGTTATGCTTGAGGAATAGAAGTTGGATACCCTATTTTGGAAACTTAAGAGAATTGATTATGCACGAGTCGCATAAGTCAAAATATTCAATTCATATTGGATCGGACAAAATGTACCAAGATCTAAAGAAACTGTATTGGTGGCCGAATATGAAAGCAGAGATTGCCACCTACGTCAGTAAATGTTTGACCTGTGTCAAAGTCAAGGCCGAATACCAAAAACCATCCGGTTTATTGGTTCAACCTATGATTCTGGTATGAAAGTGGGAAAACATTACTATGGATTTCATTACCAAGTTATCTAAGACGATGTCTGGTCAAGATACAATTTGGGTAATTATAGACCGACTCGCAAAGTCTGCTCATTTCTTACCAATGAAGGAAACCGACTCAATGGAGAAGTTGACGAGATAATACTTGAAGGAAGTAGTCTCGAGGCATGGAGTGCCAGTTTCGATTATTTCGGATCGAGATAGTAAGTTTACATCTCATTTCTGGAAATCATTGAACGTGGCCCTAAGTACTCAATTGGATATGAGTACGGCTTACCATCCATAGACTGATGGTCAGAGTGAGAGAACTATCTAAACCTTGGAGGACATGTTGCGTGCTTGTGTGATTGATTTTGGGAAAGGTTGGGATAAACACCTACCTTTGGTGGAGTTTTCTTACAACAACAGTTATCACACGAGTATCAAAGCTGCACCGTTTGAAGCTCTCTACATCCGAAAATGTAGATCGCCTATTTGTTAGGCTGAGGTTGGAGACGCTCAGCTCATAAGTCCGGAAATTGTTCATGAAACAACTGAGAAGATCATTCAGATCAAGAAGTGTATTCAAGCTGCACGAGATAGACAGAAGAGCTATGCTGATAGAAGATGTAAGCCATTGGAATTTAAGGTTGGAGACAAGGTCATGTTGAAAGTGTCACCGTGGAAAGGGGTGATACATTTCGGCAAACGGGGGAAGCTGAACCCTCGCTATATTGGACCTTTCAAGATTCTTGATAGGGTAGGAACACTTGCTTATCGACTTGAACTCCCAGAGCAATTGAGCCGAGTTCATAGTACTTTCTATGTTTCCAATCTGAAGAAGTGTTTCGTCGACGAACCCTTAGCTATTCTATTGGATGAAATCCAGATTGATGACAAGCTTAATTTCATTGAAGAACCAATTGAAATTATGGACCGAGAAGTTAAACGGCTAAAGCAGAGCCGCATTCCAATCGTGAAGGTCCGTTGGAATTCGAGACGAGGGCCCGAGTTTACTTGGGAGCGCGAGGACCAAATGAAGAAGAAGTATCCTCATCTTTTCGTTAGCCCTTCGTCTACATCTTAAGCTCTGAGGACAAAACTTCTTTAACGGGGGAAGAATGTCACAC
This sequence comes from Tanacetum coccineum, assembly GCA_026074375.1. Lineage (NCBI taxonomy): Eukaryota > Viridiplantae > Streptophyta > Magnoliopsida > Asterales > Asteraceae > Tanacetum > Tanacetum coccineum. The sequence continues at coordinate 10,082 of BQNB010175953.1, forward strand.
CTTGAAAATTTTAGGTCAATATTTTAAACTTTTCCGATCATTATTTTTGATTTTTATACGTCATGTTTAAATCCGGCAGTTTACCGGGAAGTTAACCCGCGTAAATCTGAAAAACGTCATCGGACGCGTTCCGCCTTTAGATTTTGATAAGTTTAGATATTATATGAGTTATTTTATCTTTTCTAAGTGTTTTGTAGTTTACGATCACTCCCGAAATTTATTTTTTACGCTTTAACGTTTAAATTGCGTTTTTTGTGTTTTTGACCTAACGGAACCCCGGAAACTTGAAATATTTTCGTGTAAACTTTAGTTATCGTCCATATCATATTCATGAGTCAAAAATTTCATTCACCCTCTTCCCTTGATATATTGTGGATGCCTAAACCCAAACCAAATGCACCATAAGCCTTGAAATTAATTAAATGGCTTATTTTTTTGAACTTCTCACGCATGTGGGTGAAAGTAACACATGAGAGAGTCCTTCTCATGCACCATTTCTCAAGTTTGACAATACCATGTGATTACGTACCCCTTTTGACTCCATTTGACTTGAAATTCAAAATTTGGGACCTAATTCATGAACCTTGATCAAAATTTTTAAACCAAATGGTCCTTGTGGTTTGCCTATTGCCGAACCACACACACACCCCTTTAGTGTGTGTTGGTCACTTATACTCCACTTGACAAGTCAAAACCCTAGATATTGGCCTATAAATACCATCACATATCATAACTTAGGGTTTCATAATCACTTGCAAGCCTTCAAAAATTTCTTTCTCTCCCTCTTGTCTTCTTGAAACCCACGACCAACAAACATCCTTATAGGGTTCTCATTTTCTTTTATTTCTTGCATAATCCAAGCATACTAAGTTCATTTCTAAGAACATCCAAGGTGTTTGCAAGTATTGGTTCTTTGATTTAAAGGTTTTCTTCAAGATCTACAAATTAGGGTTTGGTTATTATTTGGGGTTTTTCAAGATCTATTGATTTTGGGTATAGATCTTGTGTTATTACTTCTTGTTCTTTATTCTTGTAAGTATCTTGAATCTTTCTTTGTGGTTTTTCTTATGTTCTTCTTATATGTTCAAGATCCATACATCCATATGTTGTGTTTTAATTTTTAAAAGATTTTAATGACAAGATTTTATAAATAATGATGCTACTTTATTTTACTAGTTAAATATTATGTTCTTGGTGAGATGAGAGTTGATGAGTGTTACAACAATAGAAATGAAGGGATTAGGTTAGATTTAGGTGCGGTTTTGTTGTGTTTTAGTTGTGAATGGAGATTAGGCTAGATTAGGCACTATTGTGAAGTTAAGGTAGATTTTGGTTGCGTTTTTAGTAAAAAGTGCTTGCTGTCCCGAAATTGTTTTGAGGTTTTGGTCGACCTAAAAATGTTTTCATTAGGCGTAAAAGTAGTTTTTGGAAAGCTTGTTTCGAATAGATAGTTTTTCATATATCACACTTTAAAATCGGACTTAAAACGGCCAAGTTATGGCCAAATGAAACTTAAAATATTTTTCAACAAAACCAAATGAATAGTTGCTGATGTGAATAGTAAAATGGGTTTTCAGACACTTTCGGACATTTTTTGACTTTCTAAACACTAGTGAAATATATAGTAACACATACCTATTGATTAGAATCATTTAAAGACGTCATTAACATATTTTAGGAAAAGCGACAAACTTACTAAAAATAGTAAGTTTGGTAAAATTTAGCGGATCGGACTTGGAAGTCAAGCGATTAAGGTTAATTAGTGCATTTTGAAAATATGAAAACTTAATAAATATAGGGGATGGTATTAACGTCCCGAAACTAAAAACTTTCCTAAAATAGAAACTTTCTAAAAATAGTAATTTTTGGTTAAACGCCGAAACTTAACGGAAAACTATATGATTTTATTTCGTCATGATTTAATAATCAAACTAAAGCAAACACACATGGATGTCTTTTGGTGATGAACATATTGTGCAATTCTTGGCATACTTTCCGTGTTTCTGAGACACGTTATTTTTCTTGGTACCGGCTAGATTTCTATATCATTTTTTACTTGCGTGATTATCATTTGCTCATTCTGCAAAGGTGAGTTCATAGCCCCATGTTTTACTACTTTTACTTTACTATTTTGGGGTGAGAAACATTGCTTGTTTTCATACTAGGGACACAGTTACTTTACGTTTCCTTTTCCTGATTACGTGTTGCCTAAGTAGCGAATAGACCACTAATGCCCGAATTATCATGAACCGTCAATTGCTTAACCGACCGCACTAGTTAAGTGAGCGTGAATGTTGTAAATAGATCTATTGGGAGTAATTATCCCTATCCAGGTAAGTAGCGTGATATGTGAGAAATCACATATCTTTTGTATTTCAAAAATGACCCGTAAATGATCAAATTGTGCAAATTATTCTTGTATTATGCTTGTTTTGTCATTTGTGATGTGTAGGTACAGATATTGCAAAAATCATAAGAAAACGGTCAAAACCGGACAAACGCGAACACAGGAACGGATAGAGTGCACAAGAGCCGGGAGTTTCTAGCAAAGGTCAACCTTGGTCAACCCACAAAATGACAAAACCTTCAAAATACCCAAATAACCCTTAATGTTAGACCATTTTCACCAAAATCCTTAAATTCATAACACCGTTAGTCCTTTAATCTTTAAGGACTAACGACCGTTATCTTTAAATCATAAAACCTTTTTATCTTTTAACCCAAGCCTAAATTACACCGGCCCAATCCCTTTTAATAATAACCCGAGACCAAATCAAACCACCCCATTTTCCCCAGTCAAACTCTCAAACGGGTAAAAAGGGCGCCAAAGGGGTGTTACTATTCACCGTCTTCTTCAATTATTACCCTGCCCAAATCAAGAGGTTAAAAGTCCCATCAACCCTCAATCCAACGTGGCCACGAGAGATTCTAATACTAAGCTCCAAGCTGGCATGATAAGACGTCATCAAACGTCTTTGATTGGCTAGCTATGACAAGGGGAATGACACGCGGGATTCAAAACAAACAC
>BQNB010175954.1:0-13108 GCA_026074375.1 Tanacetum coccineum
TTGTCCAAGGGATACTTGGGGATTTCCTTAATTTCTCTATAAGTATATTATTTTATATGTATGTAAAACTGCAATCAATACCACCCATAATCTCGCTCCCGAAGTGATTTTCGATCATGAACCAGAACAAAATGAATCATCGATTACTTTTTCTTCAAGGAGTGATCCTCTTTACCATGAGTTCGCCGGTGAACTTATTACACTTCCTTCAAGGATTGTTCGTGAACATGAGGATTATCTTAATCGTATGACTTTGCTATGTGAGATTTCAACTTCCCGGTCACAGGAAAATGTTCATGCTAATCAAAGTTCAATTATTGAGTCTCTTCCCTTATCTCCTATTCCCGTTGAGGATAGTGAACCCGTTCAAGAAGAGATCGATATTTTCCTTGATGATTTAATTCCACCAGGTGTTGAAAATGATGATTCCAAAGATGAAGATAATGAGTTACCTAACCTTGATCATCAAGACAACCTATCATCTCCTCGTCCTCCACCGGAACCACCGGACGTTTGTTTAGATTTTACTCCCAATACGGCAATGAATGATGAAGATTTTAACCGAGGGGAAATTTTTTTATCCCTAAATGTTGAAGATGTCAATTCCTTCACATTTGTCATTTGGACTTTTCTTCCATTTTTCACCTACTCTGAGGATTCTCCTTTTATTCTCTCTCTCAGGAATGAGGACCTCGTTTTTGACCCTGGCATCTCTACTTTTCATTTTTCTTTTAAGCCAGTTCCATTTGCTCTCCCTAAGGACAAATGAATGCAGGGATCGAGTCGAGCTTGCGACTCGGTGAACAAAAACAAGCCGCTTCGTGGGAGTCACCCCATGCTTATCCATTTTCTTTCTTCTTTATATTTTCTAACAAATGTGTTGTGATGTGTTGAGGCCAGCTTCTTCTGATTTTTTGTTGTTTGTGCTTGTGATTATTTGTAGGATTTAACCAACAATTTTTAAAAGCCTCCCGTGTTCGGTGTTGTGTCCCGGTTCACTCGAGCTTCTTAGCCTTTGCTTGTCATTAGTTTGGGGAAATCTGATATCCTTTCATCATTATCGATTCATGTTGCCTTTGTCTTGCCATTTAGTTGGGTAATCCTGATATTCTAAAGATTATTACTCGATTAAAATTTATTATATAGCAACTTAAATAAATGGCTAAAGATTTTTGTGATACTTTCTTCATGTTTGAGTTATGCATTCGACCTTTTTGAATTCTAGTATGGGGTTTTTATAACTTAGGCTAGGAAACATTGAGGACAATGTTTGATTTTAGTATGGGGTAGTATATCTTCGATATGATCTTGCCTACTTTTGCCCATTGTTCTCACGTACAGTTTTCCACAAAATTTTCAAAAATATGAAAAAATTTAAAAAATTTTCAAAAATAAAATAAGTGTTTTTGTCACAATTTTGACTTTCTTGCTGGGTAAGAATAAGAGTAAATTTTGACCCGATCGAGCGTGTTGAGCTCTAGCTTGTTCCTTAACTTTTAGGCTAAGCATTCGCTAATTTGCGAAGAACGAAAAATGATAGAGTTAAGTATGAGTAGGATGCTAAACAAGGATTATTTGGAAATCTTAAGAGCTCATGTATGTAACTTGTTGCTTTTTCTCCCATAAGCTCTTAACCGGATTAATATACGTGCTGTTTTTGGAGATTAAACTTAAATCAACAATTTTTTATGTAATATATAGCAAAAATTTTAGTCTTAGTTCAAATTTATACTTGAATTTTTCAAAAAGAAGTCTTCTTTAAATAAGTTTAGTTAAAAAAAATAATGATAAAATAAATATAATAATAAAAGCTGTGGGTTGTAAAAGTTATACTACCTCTTGTCGGCTCACAAACGATGTTGGTATGTCTCTAAAGAAAAGCCCATAGTAAGATTAAAGATCGAGACAGTATAAAGTGTGTTGATCTTGCCGGCTCACAACTGATGTTGCAGCCTTCTAAAAGGTCGAGGGTTATAATTACGTAAATGTCTAGATAATTAAGTTTAAATTAATAAATTTACTTCTTTTTGTTAAATTCAAATATGCTTTTGCACTTTGACTAATCTATTTTATAAGCTATGAATATTCGGGAAACCTGAGAGTTTTTGAAATCTAAGGTCCGTGAGTCCCGATACTAGTCTCTGTGGGGTGTCAAAAGCCTGGTCACTTAGCCGCAAGGTTGGGAAGTGCCAAGACGAAAGTCGCTACATGGGATGATCTCGCCTTTAAACTCATTATTCTAAGGTGGAACGTAAAGCATAGTATGTAGCAAAAAGTTGATCCATGGTTGAAATTCAAGATAACACATTCACTTAAAATATAATAAATGTCGAGAGTAAAAGGTTCACAAGTTACAAATATGAGTAGTGTTAGCATCCTTACTGATATTTAGCTGTGATTTTGTTTTAAGCTTGGTTTGGATAAGTGAAAAGTCAGGAACGATGAATTTATCCTTTTTGGGGCATTCTCATAATCGAAATGCATCTTGTTCTATGATCCCTAACAGTTATGGAAATAACGAAAGTCAAAATAATATTAAAAAAAATGAAATGAAAAAGTTTTAGAAAAATAGGAAATAGGGGTGTTTTATAACTTGTGATCTCTTAACTCTCTCCACAAAAATCTTTGCTACTTTTCAAAGGTTTAGTTTGGGGAAGTTTTGAGGTATTTGGTTATAAAGCATATAATATTGCGTGAGGACGCACAATCGCTTAGTTTGGGGGAATTTTGATATGTGTGGAAACACATATCCATTTTATATCAAAATAAACCCTAAAAAGACCAAAATTGTGCATAAAAGTCTTGTATATTGCTTATTTTGTCTTTCTTATTATGTAGGTACGGATAAAGCAAAAATCACAAGAAAACGGTTAAAACTGAGCAAACACGAACACGGGAACGGAAGAGCACGCAAAAAGCCGATAGAGGAAAGCTATCAAAGTCAAATAGTGGTCAACTTTAGTCAACTTGGTTCAACAAAAGTCAAGGTTTATAGAAGGAAATTCCAAAGTTTCAAAAATCCGTCCCTTATTTTATAACCCAATTCACAAAAATACTCCTTAAAAATCCTAACGTTCGTTAATTTTTATTTATAAAGTTAACTACTTGTTATCTGTCTTTTTAAAAACCAAATCCCATAACACGGTTACCCTCATTCCATTTCCAAGCCCTAAGCCCTATTACCCTTTGGCCCAATCTCAACCAAGAAAAAGCCCAAAGCAAAGAATTTTAAATCTGGGTCACAAAAGCAAACCCCCAACTCTTTATACGTTAAAAAAAAGCGGGGAAAAATCCGTTTTCTCTATTCATCAGTCCCCAACTTTTACCATTCAGTCAATATCAAAGGGCTTTTACCAATTGAGGGATATAAAGGAAAATTCAGGCAACAAAGTACACATGGGCAGAGTCAAACATCATCAAACGCACCCTATTGGCCTATCCCAACAAGGAATGCCACGTTGGATGATGAGGAAGCATAAGAAAAAATGGGATTTGCACTAAACTTACTCACAAAACTAACACAAGTGTCACATCACACGGATTGCCACGCTGGCAATCCGTGTGAGCTTGTAAATGATCCAAGGGTTAAGATTTGTGATCCAATCATTGAAGAAATCCAAGGGCCATTATTAGCAGGAGCGTGTAACAACCATGGAGTCTAGAAGGATCAGAAGTTGGCTATAAATAGCCCTACACTCCTATCACACAAGGGCATCTTTTCTTACCTAATTAGTTTTGTAGCTTTTAGATTTCTAGGAAATTTAGCTTAAGCTTTTAAGTTTTAAGTTAATGTAATTTTCATTTAAACTTTTGTAAATTTCATTTTCAAAGTAATGTAACAAGCCTTTTTAGTTAATTAAATTTTGAGTTTTCTTTTATATTAATTTGTCAGAAAAGCTCTTCTATTAAGCTCTAGTGATAGTGTCGGACAATAAGCCTTTTAAGCTCTCACATGTCTATAAGCTTGTGATTGAGCTTAATTCAGTCTTTAATTCACTTAAACCTTAAAATCAGCTTAATTACCTTGGATTATTGGATTTAGAAGCGGTTGGTCGGTGTGTTGGAGATTATGGATGGGAAGCTAGCTAGCTATGGATGAGCTTCAAAGGGACTTTACTTGCTTATCCATAGGGAATAATGCTAGAGCTTGTTGATGCTTATTTGTGCTATTATAGCCTTTTGTTTAGCTAAGCGTACTTTTAGTCTTACTGAATTTTCTGTCTTTAGTTTTCTTAGTATGTTATTTGCTATGAATTTGCTTATTAATTTCTTACATGATTATTTAGTTGCTTATTTGAGTTAAATTGTTCTATTGCTTATTTTGATGAATGTCTATTTGTCTTTAGTTTCCTTAATTTAGAATTAGATTTACTAATTTTATCCTATAAATCATAAAAACCAAAAAAAAAATATTTAGAATAGTTTGTAGGACTTTTATTCTAGCTTTTCTAGTTGTTGATTAAGATCACCCCCACATAGGTTAGTTATAAGCTACTAGCTATCTGGTATTAAGGTTTCATTAACTAGATTTTAAATCTCCAAGTTAAATTTAAATCTGTCTAAATATAAAAGGGTGTTTGGATTAATGCAGTTTGACCTCTTAAAGTCAAACTGAATTGTACAATTTATTTTGATTAGTTTGATTTTCAAATTTGAATAGGTTTTGAGCCAGGTTGTGGATTAGTTTAAGCTTAATTTCATTTTTTAGGCTTATTTCTATCTCCTGCACCCAAGGGGATGTTTGTTTTCAAAAAGCTTATAAGAGAATTTTGGATCCATGCTCTTGTGAGCTGGATTTTGTTTGTGTTGTTGTTCAAAAACTATTCTCAATTGAGAGTGTTAATGCATTGAATTCTACCCTTAAAGGTAACTGACAAGTTGTTTTTGCCATGTTCACCAGTGTACACTAAAGGTTTAATAGCAGTTAATACTTGTTGTCCTTTTTGGTCAAATTTAGGATAGATTAAGTTAGTTTAAAAACTTTAAAATTCAATAGATAATTAGATTACATATAGGATTAGATAGATTAAAACTTGCCTTCACATTTTAGCTTATTTCATAGGGTATTTAGCTTTTTAATTTCATAGTAAAACCTTTAAAAGACCAAAATCAGTAGTAACTAATATTTAGCTTTTCAATCTAGTTTTCTAGCTTTTAGGAGGTGTTTTTATGGTTTGGATTCATAGAATGCTAGTAGGTTGATAAGATTCCAAAAGCTTAGGGTCTGTTTTAACTTATTGAGCATTTTAGCCTAAGTTGTTTTTGAGTTTTTAATGCTTATTTCTGAGTTAGCCTTTTAGATCATCAAAATAAGTAAGCTTATAGTGTTCTTAGCTTAGGTATCTTTTAAAATTTAGTTGCTAGGTATCATAAGCTATCTAGGACAGCTTTTGGTTTGTTATTTGGTGCTTATTTGGATCCTTTATGCCTATTTTAGTGTAAACAAGCTTTTTGGCCCTCAAAGGCTCACTTTCTGAAAACAGCTTTTTCAAAAGCTTTTTGGGAGCTTATTTTTGAGTTTCAGCTTATATTGCTTTATTAAAGTTGCTTATCTTTAGGTGCTCTACAACTTTTGTTCTTTAAGTTTTTTATAAAAATAAAAAAAGGGAAGTGGAAGTCGGGGGTGAGCAAGACTCGAACCCCCGACCTCAACACCTCAACCCTTTATAACACACCACACACCACACACCACACACTACCGTTGTGCCCTTGGGTCTTTTTCATAAGACTCTTGCACAATTAATCTTTTATACACATTTAAGCCTAATAAGCTTTATAAGCTGTTATAGCTTATTTCGCAGCTTATACAATAAGTTGTGATCTCGAGCTTATTTTTCCTAGGTTTTAATTAATATAATTTATTTTCTTTAAATTTTCTAGAATTTTTATAGTTTGTTTAGTATTTTTAAACATTTATTTTGTTTAAAAACTTTAAAAAATCATAAAAAATAGAAAATAATCAAAAAAATAAAAATATTTTTTAGAAAATTTTCTTTTATCATAAAGTTCACAGGAAAATTAGTTTGACTCTCGTGGGTTTATTTTTGAGCATTTTAGCTTTTAGGGCTCGGTTTTCGATTCCCGTTATTCGTTTTTGTGATTTCTTTCAAATTTCATCGTTAAGTTTTCAAATTTTGCAAATCTCTTTATTTCTACTCATAGAATTAGATTATTAATTCAAATTCTAGGTTAAGGTGCTAATTAGGGTTTATTTAGTCATTTCCGTTTTTCGTCCGCGTGTTTAGTTATTTTACTTGCATTTAATTGTTTTAATTGTTTTTAGTCATAGAAAATCAATCAAAAAGTTGAAAATCATTCATAACATTGTCCAAACTGAATCAAGGGTATCAATTTACATTTCTTTGGGTTACGACCCGGTAATCACTTACCGGTTAAACGTATTATATTATATATTTTTGTGTTTAAATTGCATTTAATCTTTGTCCTCAAGGATTATTTGAAAATTTCTATAAATACTTTGATATATTATATATACGTAAAATTGCTATATCATTCTCCAAGTTGAGTTTATGAGCTAGAATGTGTGTTGAAAATGCGTCTGGATACCAGCATGACTACAACACACACAGGATTCCAAATGATCGATACTTTACCAAAATTGTCGATTTCTTTGTCGCGAGGTCCTGTGCAAAATATAGGAAATACATACAAAATCCTATCTTGATACCTACGGTTAATTATAAATAAACTAAACAAACTGTATAGGAGACCAATAGCAGTTATTCCATAAACTGTATCGGCCCCGTATAGAAGCACTGTTAAAAAGTATCAATATAGGTCAGTCTTCCGTATATGCACGTATCATGTGCTGAATAACGCCGTTATAGACAAAACTGACAATATTGTTTAAAGTGCATAAAATAACATGATGATAAACTGTCCAGAATTCATTTCGCGCCCTATGGTATGGAGCGAATACGCCGTATTGATGTCTGGGAAGATGACTCGATAAAAATAAGATAACAATTCTGGTTATGTCTCCCGGGGGAAAACTTTGTTTTAGCTGTCTTTAAGGTTAGACTTTTTCCTTCAGCTTCATTTTGTTTTTTCACTTCCATTCAATGCTCGCTTATGTGGCCCCGCGTGTGAGCCATTTCTTCCTCATCTTGCATTCAGACATATTATGGTCCTAAGTTCAGGACCCCCTTGTAGAAACTTTTGAGCTTCTGGTATGGATGCGAGATTCCATTCAGCTTATCGTGCAAACTCACCTTTAGTAAAGGCTTAATCTTGTTGCATTGGGCATTGGATAGATGTTTAAACCTTGGATGTGATCGTGCCATTTGGTAAGTCACGTTATCATTACCATTGTAGATAGTGATCAACCCATCAAACCTTATTGCTTCCACACACGAAGCTTTGCAGAATGGTTCTACAAGAATGATATCTCCTATGTCTTGATCTCTGTAGCCATCCATATTTTCCACTATTGCAAAATAAGTTACAACATAAAATTTTCCGACACAGATAGGTACATTCATAAAATCTCCAACTACGTTCTTTCCATTGTATTCAACTTTTTCCTTTATTATAGAATTGTAGAACTTCCTAGACATAACATTTCAGACTAAATTAGGAAAAAATGCATTTACATGTCAAAAGCCTATCATGCCACGGAAAATAGTAAGTTGTAGATAATCAGTATAAATCTTCAGTCAAAAGTCGCACAAAAAGAAAACTAGGGTATGCGTACAAAACGTCATTATTTCCTAGTCTTGATTACGTTAATCATGGGCTCACCAATTACCTCACCTTCCTTAATGGTGGGCATCAAATCATCAACTTGATCTCTCCTAAGTTCTAATGGTACATTAAGATCATTTACTTCGATGTAATCACTGTATAAAGGGTATAATGATCTATTTAACACCAAAGTCTCGACTATTAGCCTAGCTTCTAAATCAAGTTCCATTCGTTCTCTCAAACTTAACATGTAAGCCCTCTTAATCAAACTACTAGCAGTTTCATACTTTCTAAAATAATTTTCTCAATTCCCTTTACCCTCAAAAAGTAATCTTTCTTTTGAACACATCAATCTTAGCGTGGGCGGTAGACAAAAATGGTCTTCCGAGGATCAAGGGAACTTTAACATCCTTAGGCATATCAAGAATTATAAAGTCTATGAGGAAAACAAATTACCAATACATACGAGCACGTTTTTAGAAATTCCTTTTGGATATTTCATAGTCCTATCTGCTAATTCAATTGGCAAATTAGTGTGAGCTAATTCGCCTAAACCTAAGCTAAGGTTGGTCGAGAGAGGCATGACACTTACGCTAGCTCCTACGGTTAGCTAAGGGCATTATTAAAGCAAACGTCTATAGATGTAGCAGGTAAAGTGAATCCGTGGGTCTTTCTCTTTTTGGGGTATGAATTATTGATATGTGAAGCTCAAATATGAGTAACGGCTTCGAGAACTAAAGTTTTTTCGTACCTTTTTTCTTTCACAGTAAAATCTTCAAACAACTTAGAAATGGAATTGTCGTTTGTCTTGACTCGAATATTAGTCTTTTGTTCTGTGGGGGTGGATACAGTGTATTAGGGGTGATCCAATACGGCGTATCAGGTTTGTATCAGCTTTAACAGTAGTCGAGATCGACTTGACATGATCTCTCGGGTTGGCTTCAGTAGAGCTAGGTAGGATTCCAAATCCTCTTCCCTATAGTACCTTGCTTATTTGCCAGATTTGAATCTCCAAAGTTTTAATCGAAGCTCCTTGGTTTTGTATGTAACACCCTCAAATCTGAGTATGCAGCGGAATGTTGAATATCCGAGGGCGTTACATTATTGGGTCAATAGCACAAGATTCTGAGAACGACTACTAAACGTGTCGTTTGAAAAAGATACATTGGATTAAACAAAATAACTTGTTTGTTACATAAGATCATGGCTTCAAATGGTTTCAAACAAGAAATAGGATTAAAGATTCCGGTTTATAACAATTGTCCCCAAAGTGGTAATAAGACCCAACTCTTAAGTGTTGACTCTTCAATTATTGACTCCCTAATTGTATCATCGCACTTCGTGCCTATTGACATGAAAACATGCTTAAAACGTCAACCATAAAGTGGGTGATTCTAAGGGTTTATGTAAATCGATGGTAGGACGCAAGGATTTCCAAGTTGTATGATTTTAAGCATCAATATGCAAACATCATAAAAAAAAGTAATTCGTTTCCTAAGCCATGACACCGAGGCTCGACGTAGATGAATGCAATTTTAAATTGCCAACTGGTGTCCGTGAATGATGTGCTAACCCTGCAACATCCCAAATTCGACATGGTATGCGTTCGTTCCCAGTGATAGGGGCTTGGTCACACCAGAACGGGGATTGTCAATCCCTATTAGATCTTTCATAACATTCGGCCCACACAATGGGGTTTAAAAAAATTTTTTTTCCCAATCACACTCTATGCAATTAACAGTTCATGATCATGGACATAATGGGGTTATGGTAACTTAGGCAAACACGTAATCATGGTATAAAATGTACACTTGCGTCCAGTTTGTAAAACAAAGCATGTTATCACCCCAAGGATGTAAATCATTTAAATAATTGTAAAGCATGGGGCTATGAACTCACCTTAGCCGGTAGTTCTCTGAATGATAACAAATATCCAAGTAGGCAGTGGATCACACCGGTTAACTTACCTAAGTAAGTACGGTCAAGTCTTAGTTTACACATTTATACTAACGACTCATGATATAAACTAAATTTCATTTTAAGTTTATATATACCGTTATCACTTGTGTGGTGATGCACAAGATCATTGTTTTTATAATTTCGATGGTTCTCGATAAACGTGAAGTCGTTGTAAATAAATATACTTGTTTATTTCGTCGTTGATTGAACCCGTTTATTATCCGAATATCTCGAGGTCCGACCGACTCGCTAAGTGTTTCATTTCATTTCACTTTTGATTTACTAACATACCCTTAAGTTTCTAATTATTTCACTTTTAGTCCCTGGGTTTACAAATATACACATTTATACTTTAAACCTTTTAGTTTCGGAATTGACATCATTAGTCCCTTAAGTTTATATGAATGTAGTTTAGGTCCTTAAGTTTCAGAATGTTGCAAGAACAGTCCCTGGGGTTATTGAAATTCGAAATTGACAAAACTAACCCCTTATGTTTCGGAAATTACACTTTTGGTCCTTTGGTTTGCGAAAATTCCATTTTAGCTCCGAATAAATCCCAACGAGTGGCATTTCTCTTTGTTAAGCTCGTTTAAGTTTATAAAAAGTGTTTCGGTTGAAAAATAAGCTCATCGAGCTTATTTTGGCTTAACGGGCCTTATTGGGCCCGTTAAGGTCCGTTTAGCTTTTTAGAGGTCCGTTATTGTTTTAATAAGTCTAAATGTTGTTAATAAGCTCGCGTGGGTTGGTTAAGCTTCAAATAAGCTCGGGGAGCTTATTGTAGCTTATTTCGAGCTTATTGGGCTTATGGGCCCAATAACTTAACCCGATAAGGGTCTTAATGGTTCCTTAGGCATTTTAGCTTATTCTCCTTTTTGTTTCAACTTAGCTTAACCTGATTCGTTTTCAGCTTATTAAAAATAAGCTAATAAGCCCTTCTATTGGGCCGGTTTGGTTCGTTATGGGCCCGATAGGGATTTAGGGTGTTTGGTTGGGTCCATTCAAGTCCATTAAGCTCATTTAGGTCTAATAAACTTATTAAGCCCTCGTAAGATCATCAATAAGCTACCCGAGCTTATTGTGAGCTTATTTGCTCATTTAGGGCCCGTTAATGGGCTAGGAGGCCCGTTAAGGGTTCGTTTGGTCTTAAAAGAATTACGAAGGGTTCACTTAGGTCCTTAAGCCCATAATTAAGCTCATTAAGTCGGGGAAGCACAAGAATAAGCTGTTTAGGCTTATATGGCTATTGGGTTTTCGTATGAGGTGAGGCTCGTGTTGGGCTCGCGTTGGACTCGATAGAAACCCGATAGGGGTTCTAGTGGTTCGGGCTTGCTCTTTTAAGGTCCACTAACTTATCTTAGGCTCATAAGTATCTTATAAGTTGCTTAAGCTCATGAATAAGCCGTCCTAGCTTATTCGTGGCTTATGGGCCTTGCGGGCTCACGAAGATGGGTCGCGTAGCCCACTAAGGGTCCGAATGGTTTATTAGTGTGTTATATGGTTCCGTTAAATCGTCTAGCACCAAAGTGAATGTGTTTAACACTTTCTAATCGTGACCCGTGACATGCAATCGTTTATTATCGTCTAATATATGTTTCCACACCCCTATGTCGTGATTACGACCATAGTTTACGTATAATATTTGCATACGTTCATGTAGGAGGGTTTGTGTTCATGTTACTGTTCAAGTACTCATGTAAGCGAAGTAATTAAGCCCTAAATCGTCGTTAGCCATCTTGTACATGCATTTTATTCATTTTCTTGCACAACACAAGTGTTACCCAACTTTTTATGACACTGACCCATGGAGGACGTACCATGTTGTTCATGTACGCCTTTCATGTTTGTATAACTAAACGAGACCCTAATAAACTAAACACGAGTGAAAATAGATGGCATAAGGTATTTAAAGACTAATGTTCGAGACTTACAATTTAGTCCAAGAGTTTTAGTCGTGGAAGATTGATGGGCAATCGACTCTTATACACCCAAACGTGTACGAATATGGTTTCCAAAGCTTATAAACCCACGCTCCTTATGCTCGTGTTTTCCTTCTAGTGTATGTTGGTTCGAATGAAGTAAGGCGAGTGTGTTTGGTTGCGGGTTGTAACCCGAACAAGAGAAAGGAGAGTTTGAAGTGTGTGTGAGTTAACAAGAGTGTCAAAGGGTAAGTGTGCATGAATATTTATAGGCAAGAAGTCTAGTTAGCTTTCCTAGTCCACACCCCAAACCGAATCGTGCCCTAGGGGGCGGTTTTGAGGGGATTTAGTTAATCACACATGGTTTTTGCTAAACTACCATAAGTACAAGTTTTAATGACCTAGGTGATGTACAAGATTTGCTAGGATATGGTGTCTTTTGATTTTTGTGTTCTTTTCTGCTAGTCGCGGCACAAGGAGGTCCAAAGGAAAGAAATGGGTTATTACCCAATGTGTCAAGGATCATTAGGGGACCATTAGGACACAACTTAATTACCTAGAATATGTACATGTACTTTTAAGATTCATTAGGGAGATTTGCTAGTAAATAAATCACCAAGGACCAATTTTTTATGGGCCCAAGGTTTTTTACTTGCCACATTCGGCACGGGTATGGAATTATTGATATGTGAAGCTTTAGAGTAAGCTTTTGAGAATTATGGTCCATATAATCCCTTCTTTTCTTTACAGCAGTAACCATTCAAATGACTTAGAAATGGAATCATCTATTGTCTTGTCTCCTACATCAGTGTACGGTTCTGTCCAGTGGATACAACGTATTAGGAGGATCCAGTACGACGTATCGGGTATGAATCAGCTTCAATAGTAGTCAAAATCGACTTGACTTGATCTCTTGGGTTTGCTTCAATAGAGCTAGGTAGACTTCCAAATCCTCTTTCCTGTAGTACCTTGCTCATTTACCCGATTTGAATCTCCAAAGTTTTAATTGATGCTCTTTGGTTTTGAATGGCAGCATCCGTTGAAGCTCGGATTTCCTTAATCAAATTGGAGTTTTTTTTCATGTCTCTTTGCTGATTCACTCATAAACTTGCTCAGAGTATCTTCCATAGATTGCCTTCGTTCTTGGTATAAAAGATTTTCCTTGTTCCTTTGATAGAATCCCAGAGCTGCTACTCTATATCCCCCTCCTTGAAAAGGTCCACCAAATTGCATGTAGTAAGCTTCTTCGAGGGTTTTACCTTCTTCTTTGAGTGGGCAATCTTTGGTGTAATGGGGTCCTTTGCATTGTTCGCATCCAACTTGAGCATCATAGACTTTTTCATTCACTTTCTTGATCTCTATTCTAAGATTATTGAGTTGTGCTTGTATAGCTGCCAATCCGTCTGAAGTTTTAGTACTTCTTGACCTAGATGTTCCATTGTGCCATTTTTCAGAGTATTCAGCCATTTCTTGGATGGCTACCTTTGCATCAGCAATAATTTTAGATGGTATTGCACCTCTTGAATTAA
>BQNB010175955.1:0-13108 GCA_026074375.1 Tanacetum coccineum
TTCAAAGTTATTTGCAAAGAGAGCATTTTTCATTCAAATAAACCACCTCAAGTTTCTTCGGTTTTTGCAATCACATCAACCTTGTGCAAGGATTCTCTCATAATGGGGGACGACCACATTAGTACTTTTAGTACTGAGGAAATTGTCCCAATCCCAAGAGAATCTGAGGAAATACCCAGGAGTAATAGTAAGAACGTTTTACCTTCATGTGATGATTTTTCTTCCATCAAAGATCCACGTGATGATTCCGTGACTTTCTCTAACCTTCTTTTCGAATTCAATGTCAATTTTCATAACCCTCTTTTTGATAAAGAATTAGAGGGTATCGAGTGCAAGGATTCTTATGATTCCAACCTTGATGAGTCGACTTTCCTAGTCACACCTCTTTCTGATTCTAACAAAGATGAGAGTCTCATTCCAAGAAACGACATTGAGTTTCTACTCCACGAAGATTAGTCTACTCCTTTGAAAAGTGTTGCTTCCATTCTCAAGGGATTCATCAATGATCCACCTTTCGAAGAGAATGAGTTTGAAACAAATGATGAGGCTGAGTGTTTCAATCCAGGAGGCAATAATGATGAGATAGATGCTTTTCTAGCTATCGGAGTTCCTACGTATATTGAAGGATATTATGACTCAGAAGGAGACATATTATATCTTGAGAGTTTTCTTAGTGAGGATACCACCCATAATCTTTCTCCCGAAGTGTTTTTCGATTATGAACCACAACAACTTAGGAATGAACCAGAGAATGAACCTTTGATAACTTTTTCTCCCAAGAGTGATCCTCTTCACCATGAGTTCACCGGTGAACTTATTATGATTCCTCCAGGAATTGTTAAAGAGCACGAGGATTACATCAATCGAATGTCGTTGCTATGCAGTAATTCATCTTCCCAGTCACCGGAAAAATTTCATACAATCATCGAGTCTCTTCCCATATCTACTACTCGCATTGAGGATAGTGACCCCAATAGGGAAGAGATCGATATATTTTCCGAACCAGATGATTCGATACCACCAGGTATTAAAAGTGATTTTGAGTCAGAAGAGGACATTATTGACAATTTGCTTAACAATGATTCCACACATGAACGTTTAACCTTCAATATTGAGCCCGATGAACCAGTAATAAACAATGTTGACGAGCTTAATAAAGATGAATGTTTTGACCCGGGGGGAGGTAAGATTGATGTTGAAGTTGATAATTCCTTCACGTTTGTCACTTGGATTTTCCTTCCATATCTCACCTACCAAGAGGTTTCTCCCTTACTTTCCTCCACCAAAAATGAGGATATCATTTTTGACCCCGGAATCTCCACTTAGAGCCAGTGGCATCTCATCAGGACGGAACTTTCATGTGCTTTAATGTTTTTTCAAACCTTAATGAAAGCTCGATTGAGATTTTCTCTTCCATTTACTCTCTCCAAGGACGAATGAATTCGGAGATCGAGTCAAGCTATGTGACTCGGTTACCAAAAACAAAGCGCTTCGTGGGAGGCAACTCCATGCTTATCCATTTTCTATTTTCTTTATAGCTTCTAATGTGTTGTGAGGAGGCTTGTGCTCTTCCGATCTTTGTGTTTGTTGTTTGTACTTGTGATTGTTTGCAGGATTGAACCCAACTTCTCTGAAGACTCTCGTGTTTGGTGTTTTGTCCCGGTCCACTCGAGCTTCCTAGCCTTTGCTTGCCATTAGTTTGGGGAAATCCGATATCCTAAAGATTATTATCGTCTAACATTTATCTTTTAGCACACTTTATAAACGGCTAAAGATTTTTGTGATACTTTCTTCATGTTTGAGTTATGCATTAGACTTTTTGAGTTCTAGTATGGGGTTTTTAAGTCTTAGGCTAGGAAACATTGAGGACAATGTTTGATTTTAGTATGGGGTAGTATATCTTCGATATGATCTTTCCTACTTTTACCCGTTGTTCTCACGTACCCCGTTTTCCCACCAAAATTTTCAA
The DNA here is from genome assembly GCA_026074375.1 of Tanacetum coccineum. Classification (NCBI taxonomy): domain Eukaryota; kingdom Viridiplantae; phylum Streptophyta; class Magnoliopsida; order Asterales; family Asteraceae; genus Tanacetum; species Tanacetum coccineum. The sequence continues at coordinate 1,970 of BQNB010175955.1, forward strand.
AAATATGAAAAATTTTAAAATTTTCAAAAATAAAATAAGTGTTTTTGTCACAATTTTGACTTTCTTGCTGGGTAGAATAAGAGTAAATTTTGACCCGATCGAGCGTGTTGAGCTCTAGCTTGTTCCTTAACTTTTAGGCTAAGCGTTCGCGATACTTGCGAAGAACAAAAAAATGATAGAGTTAGGTATGAGTAGGATGCTAAACAAGGATTAGTTGGAAATCTTAAGAGCTTATGTATGTAACTTGTTGCTTTTCCTCCCATAAGCTCTTAACCGGATTAATATATCTGCTGTTTTTGGAGACTAAACTTAAATCAACAATTTTTATGTAATATATAGCAAAAATTTTAGTCTTAGTTCAAATTTATACTTGAATTTTTCAAAAAGAAGTCTTCTATATAAAATATATATATATATATATATATATATGATGATAAAAAAATTAAAAATAATAAAAGCTGTGGGTTGATAAAAGTTTACTACTTTTTGTCTGCTCACAACCGATGTGGTAGTCTTCTAAAGAAAGCCCATAGTAAGAATAATAAAAATACGAGACTGATAAAAGTTTGCTGCATCTTGCCGGCTCACAACCGATGTTGCAGCCTTCTAAAAGGTCGAGGGTTACAATTGCATAAATGTTTAATATTAAGTTTAAATTAATAAATTGATTTCTTTTTGTTAAATTCAAATATGCTTTTGCGCTTTGACTATTCTATTTTATAAGCTATGAATATCGGGGAAACTTGAGAGTTTTTGAAACCTAAGGTCCGTGAGTCCCGATACTAGTCTCTGTGGGGTGTCAAAAGCCTGGTCACTTAGCCGCAAGGTTGGGATGTGCCGAGACGAAAGTCGCTACATGGGATGATCTCGCCTTCAAACTCATTATTCTTGGGTGGAACGTGAAGCATAGTATTTTGTAAAACGTTGATCCATGGTTGAAATTCAAAATAGCACATTCACTTAAGATATAATAAATGTCGGGAGTGAAAAGTTCACAAGTTGCAAATATGAGTAGTGTTAGCATCTTTACTGATATTTAGATGTGATTTCGTTTTATGCTTGGTTTGGATAAGTGAAAAATCGGGAATGATGAATTTATCCTTTTTGGGGCATTCTCGGATCGAAATGCATCTTGTTCTATGATCCCTAACAGTTATGGAAATAATGAAAGTCGAAATATTCTAAGTTGCTTAAAAAAAGTTTTATAAAAATATGAAAATGGGGTGTTTTATAACTTGTGATTCCTTAACTCTCTCTACAAAAATATTTGCTACTTTTCAAAGATTTAGTTTGGGAAAGTTTTGAGGTATTTGGTTTTAAAGCATATAATATTATGTGAGGACACGCAATCGCTTAGTTTGGGGAATTTTGATATGTGTGAAAACACATATCCGTTTCATATCAAAATTGGCCCTAAAAAGATAAAATTGTGCTTTAAATGCTTGTATATTGCTTGTTTTGTCTTTGTGATTGAGTAGGTACGGATATTGCAAATATCAAAAGAAAACGGTCAAAACCGGATAAACACGGACACGGGAAAAGAAAAGAGTGTACAAGAGCCGGAAGAATGCTTTCAAAGTTAAACATTGGTCATCCCTTGGTCAACCAAAGTCAACCATATAAAGACAAAAATCCTAAAAATTTCCAAAGCAGTCCCTCAAAGAAAACCAAATTGCAAAAATGGTCCCCTAAACCCTAACGGTGTTAACTCTTTAATATATAAAGAGTTAACACCCGTTAACTCTTATATACAAGCCTGTTAACCTAACCCGTGGCCTAATCTTTTATAAGCCCAAAGTCAGCAAGTAAAAAACTCGGGTCAAAGAAAAGTCAAACACCCACCCTTTTATAAAAGGTAAAACACAGGAAAAACAGTTTTAACTGTTCATCATCTCTCCCGTTTTACCTCGAGCTTAAAACAAAGGGCAAATGCAAATTAACTACGTGGCTTCAAGATTCAAGTGTTAAAGTGGAAGCTGGCAAAAGAAAACGTCACCAGACTCTCTCATTAGCTAAAACCCACAAAAGAATGCCACGGTGGAATGAAGAAAGCACACCAAGGATCAAATTTTTACTATATTACTTGCAAAACAAACATAAGGTCTGACACACGGATTACCACGCTGGCAATCCGTGTGCTCACTCATTTAATCCAACGACTCATAATAGGGATCCAATGATTGGAAGAATGAAAGGACAAGATCAAATGGATAAGGAGCGAGGCAAGAGTCCTAGAAGCATCCTTGGAAGGCTATAAATAGCAAGTTGCTCCTCACACATATCATCTTCTTTTTCCCTGTTTTTTTAGTTTTTAGTAGCTTATAGAATTTTAGCTTATGTAACTTTCTTTTTAAATGTAATGTCTTATTAAGCTTTTGTAGTTTAAATTTCAAGCTTGTAATCTGTTTTTAATCAATAAAATTAAAGTTTACCTTATAAAATCTGTTTTTACTTACTATACTCTTCTATAAGCTCTTAAATCAGTCATAAGCTCTCAAAAGCTCTTCATAAGCTCATCTTAGTCTTTAAGCTAAGATTAAGCTCAAATAAGTCACTTAATCTACTTAAACCTTTAAAAACAGACTAATACCTTTGCTAGTTTGGATATGAGCTTTTGGATGATAAGCTTACAATGGAAGAGCTTATTGGACTTTTACTAGCTTATCTTTGGATAAGCTAGAGCTGTTGAATGCTCTTTGAGCCTTTTATTGCCTTTGTTTAGCTAAGGCTTATGTAAGTTCTTCTTTAATTTCAAGTATATTAGCTTAATAGTTGCATTTGCTTATTTTCAGCTTATCTCTTGCTTATTTGTGCTTAATCTTGTCTTATTATGCTTATTAAACATGATTGATCATCTGTTTTCAGCTTTTGTAGTGTAGATCTTAGTTTTTTCATTTTTTGTCTAATAAATCATTAAAAATCCAAAAATATTAGCTTAGATAGTAGCTTATTGTTTCTGGCTTATTTTCTTATTGTTATATGTTCATTATAGTTGTCATAAACTGTTTGATATCTGGTATTAAAGTTTTGCTCATTAAAAAGCTTTTTCATAAGCCAAAATGATTTTAAGTCTAGTTAAAGGGGTGTTTGGCATAGCAGTATTAACCACAAGTTAATACTGCTAGTGGCCAATTGGTCTTAAGATTTTGATTTTAACTTCTCATTTAAGTCTTTTAGTGCTAGATTTATAAGCTAGGTTAGGTCAAATTAGTTTTTCATAAATTAGGATAATATTAGTTTAAATCTGTTAAGAGTCATTTGCATTTTTAGTTTCTAATCAATTTAGTAAAAGTTAATGCTTAATTTGTCCTTAGTTTTTGTCTTTAAGAGCATAGAATCAAGTTCATTTAGCCTGCACTTAGTTGTTCCATGTTTTGATTGTCAATTGCATCAGCAGCTTTAACTGCTTAAGGCCATTTTTCAATCTAAATTTTTAGCAAGTAAAAGTAGTATTTAGGCTTAGATTTTTAGCATGCTTATAAATTTAGGTTGATAGTTTATCTGTTTTAAGTTGTTTTTCAATAAAAAGTACTTTTGATTATCTGTTTTTAGCCTTTAAATAAGCACTTTGTCTTTTCAATTTCAAAAGGAAACTCAGCAGGTTCTGAGTGTTTTAAGCTGTTTTCAATAGGTTTTTCCAATAAGCTCCTGTGTTTCAAAATAGTTTTTAAAACTTGTTTTAGGAAAACTTTTAGTTATAGTTTAAGCCTGAATAAGCCATATCCCTACAAGGATCCAAAAGCTTATCTAAAAATAAGCTCAAAGATCCCTATAGGGCCTGTTTGGTTGCCAGAGTTCAATTAAGTGCTTATTAGGTCAATTTAGCTTATTGCTTTTTGTTTTTACTCACTGTCCACTTAAAATAGCTTATTAGGTTAGAATTAGTTAGTTTGTAGCTTATTAAGTCCTTGTTAGCTTATTCTAGCTTTTTCATTTATTCAAACGAAAACAACTTAAGACAGCTAGCTAACTAGCTTTTCATAGTGATTTTTCTTTGCTTATATGTATTTCATAATGACTCTTCTCTGCAATTTTTAAATAGCGTTTAGGTTAAGCTTTAAGTAGGAATAGGGCTTATTGTCATAAGGATCCATTTTAGTACTTATTTTTAAGCCCAAAGTTGCTAGTTGACTGTTTGGTCTATAGTTTTATCCTAAGTGCTTAATCTGCTTATTTTCTTTCCTTTTGCCTATTTTCTTGTTTAGACTAGCTTATTTGTTTGCCTATGCTTTGCTTTCCTAGCTTTTAGCTTATTATTAGCTTTTTAGGTTGTAAATTTTAGATAAAAAGCCAAAAACTAAAAAATAGTTTTAAGAGTTTTTCTGTCTTATAAGCCAGTTTTCAGCTTATTTAGTGATTTTCAAAAATAATTTCTTTTATTAAAAGTGCTTATTTTTAGCTTTTCTACAACTTTGCTTTTATAAGTTTTTTTTTAAAAAAAGGGGAAGATGGAAATCGGGGGTGAGCAAGGCTCGAACCCCCGACCTCAACATCCTCAACCCTTTTAAACACCTCACCACACACCTCTAACCATCGTGCCCTGGGGTCTTTTTCGTTATAGACTCACATTATCTATTTCTTATATACAATTTACCCATTTTAGCTTTATAAGTTGTTATAGCTTATTACACAGCTTATTCGATAAGCTGTGTAACTAAGCTTATTTTTTTAGGTCCCTTTTAGTTCAAGCTATTTTTTGTATTTTTTTTAGAATTTTTATAATTGGTTTAGTATTTTTAAACATTTATTTTTATTAAAAACTTTAAAAAATCATAAAAAATAGAAAAATAATCAAAAAAATATAATTCTTTTTTATAAAATTTTCTTTTAACGTAAAGTTTCTAGGAAAATTAGTTTTGCTTTCGTAGGGTTAAAATTGCAAAATTTCAATTTTTAAAGAACGGGATTCGTTCCCGTTTACATTTTTCGTGTTTTTAAGCTCATTTCAACTCCGTTTTTGTTCTAGTTTTCTTTAAACTTACTTTTTAGTCAATTAGAGTCTATTTAAAAAGAAAAATTCATTTTAGGTTTAAATTTGGAAATTTATGGTTTTTAACTGCCGTTTAGGGTTCTCGTTTTGCGTTTTTAGTTAAAGTTTAATTTCCCGTTATTTGTTTTCATGCTTAATTGTTATCATTTACTTATTTTAATTAATTTTTAATTCGTATAAATAGATAATCAAATCAATCTTTGTTTCCAATTCAAATCATTGTCCGAACAACAAACATGGTCTCAATTTCACAAATCGTTGGGGAATAACGACCCGTGAATCATACTTCCCGGTTAATATACGTATTAAAATATATATATATTTGTGAAGATTTTCCTTTCTACCTTTGTCCTTAAGGGTAGTTTGGTAATTTTCTTTCATATTATATTTTATTATTACGTGTATTGATTTACTAGCAATCAATTTTTGGCGCCGTTGCTGGGGATTTGTGATTAAGATTCTTTCGTTTGAAGTTTGTCGATCGTGGATTGGAGCACCTTTCGTTTCGAAAAGTTAGCTTTTAAGAAAATCAAAAATAAATAAATTAAAAATTAAAAAAAATAAAAAGTAAAAAATATTTTTCTTTTCTTTTTAGTATAAGTAGAAGTTTAAACACAAAAAGACAAAAATATTTGTTTTTCCAGAATTTTCAATTTTTCTAGTTAATTTGTGAATTTAAAAAGTTACAAAGTTGGTAAAAGAACACCAACAAATAATACCTTCAATTGAGGTATTATCCATAATAAGTTCCTACTTCGTCATAAAGATTAAAAACTTACCATTTGTGTCACTTACGAAATACGGCTCACCTTAAAAAGTAAAATTTTTAAGAGCTACCGTGAAGTAAGTTTGATTATTTGGTTCAAGTTGTCTATCTCGTTGTCCGTTAAAATTAGATTGTGAATAAACTTTTGAAAAACCAAAAATATTTTTCTTATTATTTTTCTATTTTCTTTAAATAGTGCATGCGCACTAGACGTTCTAATTATCCTAATAATTCAAACGTCACAATTCCAAGACGTCGGAGAAAACAAGTTTCTAACATAGTCGAACCCGAGATTCGAACTATTGTTGCACCAATGGCAGAACGTACCATGGAAGAGCTACTCCGGGCACCCACGGAAGGGTACGGAGAAGCTATTGTTTTACCAGAAATCAATGTCGATCATTTTGAGATTAAGACGAATTTGCTTCAATTAGTTCAAGCTAACCCGTTTTACGGTCGTGGAGAGCGAAAATCCTCATGCCTCATATTAATAGTTTCAAAAGTAATACTCGACTTTCGATTTAGGAATGTGCCTAACGATGTTGATTAAGCTTATGAGTTTCCCTATTCGCTCGTGGGGGCTGCTAAAATTGGTTACGAGAAAGAAACCACTAATTACAATCCTGACTTGGGAGGTCTCGTGACTAAAATTTGTGAATCAATTTTCCCTCCTCAAAAACCACTCAACTTAAAAGATATGAATTTCTCGATTTACACAAACAATTCTGAGGAACTTTTAGTGAAGCATGAGAACAATTTGAGGAGTTACTTAGAGCTTGTCCCCATCATGGATTTACGGAGTTAACTCAAGTTGATACCTTTTACAACGTTTTAAAAGGAATGAACAAGACATCCTTAAAGTGCGCAGCGGGTGGAAATCGTTGAGTAAAACGAATAGGAGAGGCTTTTAACATGAAATTTAGGAATAAATCAAAGTTCGTTATTCACGTAATAGATCAAATGCTTCTAGGATGAATGCTACTTCTAGTAAAACGGATGAGAGAATTGATAAGCTTGCGGATCAACTTTCGACCTAGTCGAGATTGTTTCTAAGTAGTTGTCCACTCCCGCTCCGGTTAAGCGGTTGAGGAAACACTTGGTTACTTGGGTGGTGCCCTTCTTTGTATATTTGTTCGGGCTACGATAATAATCAGGCTAGTGTTTGTGTGACACGGTACTTACAATCAAGTTAAACCCTCCAACCGTGTTGTAATCAAATGGCCCCACCTAGGTTTGCTCTGGTGCAACACCATGGTCAAAATAGGTTTAGTCAGAATCAAGTTCTAAGAGAATAATTTTCGGGAAATAATTTTCATGGTAATCAAGGTATTCAAGCTCAAATATCCTGCTCCCAATTTCAAAACCAAAGTTTTCGAACCAACATTTTCAAGTACCCTAATAATCAAGTTCAACAGAGATTTCAAATGGGGGGGGGGGTTTTTCAAGTTACAGAGTAATAATGATCAGGATGTTATGAAAACATGCAACAATCAAATCAATTCGTTGAAAGGAGACTTAGGAATGAAATTCAAAACACGAATAAAATCTAAACAAGCCGTCAGGATGAATCAACAACCACTTTTCAAATCATTTTCAATACATGGATTTGATGGATCGTTTTCAAAACAAGCCTCAACTTCGGGTACTCTTTCGAGTAATACCATTCCACCCGAAGGGTGAGATGAAAGCGATCACTACTCGAAGTGGTGTTGCTTACGAGGGACCCTCGATTCCTACTAATCCTTCTCCTAAAAAGGTAGTGGAACGAGAAACCGAGGAGACAACGGATAAAGAGCAAACAAATTTCCAAGGAAGTACCGCTCAAATCCCACCTCCGGTTATCCCCATTTCTATTCTGGAACCCGATGTTCCAAAGACTTTGCCTAAAACCACTCCCATTCCGGAATCCGATATTCCGAAGAGTTTACCTAAGCCAAATATTTCATATCCTTCACGATGTGATGATCAAAAGTCTTGTGACAAAGCTTCGAATCAAATGGATAAGATCTTCCAAATCTTTCAAGATTTGCGCTTCGACATTAGTTTCGCGGATGCTTTACTTTTGATGCCAAGATTTGCTCCTACGATTAAGAGTTTGCTCATGAATAAGGAAAAGTTGCTTGAGTTAGCTAAGATACCGTTGAACGAGAATTGCTCGGCAATGCTCCTCAAAAAGCTTCCTGAAAAGCTTGGAGATCCCGGCAAGTTTCTTATTCCATGTAATTTCCCAGGGATGGATGTATGCCACGCCTTGGCTGATCTTGGTGCGGGCATAAATCTTATGCCTCATTCTATTTGGAAAAAGATTTCCCTGCCGGAACTTACACCAACTCGGATGACTTTAGAGTTAGCAGATCGATCAATTACTCGTCCTAAAGGACTAGCCGAAGATATTTTTGTCAAAGTTGGGAATTTCCATTTTCCTACCGACTTTGTTGTTGTTGATTTTGAAGCCGATCCTCGGGTACCTCTCATATTAGGAAGATCCTTTTTGAGAACCAGTCGTGCTTTAATTGATGTATACAAAGGAGAGCTCATTTTAAGGGACGGAAATGAACAAATAATTTTTCATGTTAATGGCACATCAAAACATCCTCAAAAGCATGAAAACGAGTCAATTAAAATGGTTAATGAAGCATGCAAGGATAGTTTTAAAAGGTTTACCAACAAACCCGCTCTAGTTTGCTTAACTCCGCCGAAAGATGTCAACGATGAAAAAGAAAAGCAGGAAGTGAAGAATCTCGCAGAGCCGACAGTTAAACGCCAAACTCGTATCACACCTTGTTTGAAGAATTTTAAAGTTATTTGCAAGGAGAGCATTTTTCATTCAAACAAACCACCTCAAGTTTCTTCGGTTTTTGCAATCACATCCACCTTACCGTCTATCGAGCTCAAGGATTCTCTCATAATGGGGGACAAACACCTTAGTACTTTTAGTGATGAGGAAATTGTCCCAATCCCAAGAGAATCTGAGGATACATCCAGGAGTGATAGTAAGAACGTTTTACCTTCGTGTGATGATCCACGTGATGATTCCGTGATTTTTTCTAACCCTCTTTTCGAATTTAATGTCAATTTCAAAAACCCTCTTTTTGATGAAGTATTAGAGGACATCGAGTGCAAGGATTCTTATGATTCCAACCTTGATGAGTCGACTTTCCTAGTCACACCTCTTTCTGATTCTAACAAAGATGAGTGTCTTACTCCAAGAGACGACATTGAGTTTCTACTTCACCATGATCCGTCTACTCCTTTGAAAAGCGTTGCTTCCATTCTCGAGGGATTCATCAATGATCCACCTTTCGAAGAGAATGATGATTTATTTGATTTGGAATGTAAAACGAATGATTGGAAAAGAATTTTGTACGATGCTCCAATTGATGAGGCTGAATGTTTTGATCCAGGAGGCGATAATGATGAGATTGATGCTTTTCTAGCTATCGAAGTTCCTACGTATATTGAGGAAGGTTATTATGACTCAGAAGGAGATGTATTACATCTTGAAAGTTTACTTAATGATGATACCACTCATAATCTCTCTCCCGATGTATTTTTCGATCATAAACCACAACACATTGAGAATGAATCAGATCATGTTACTTTTTCTCCCAAGAGTGATCCTCTCCACCATGAGTTCACCGGTGAACTTATCACGATTCCTCCAGGAATTGTTAGAGAGCACGAGGATTATATCAATTGAATGTCGTTGCTATGCGGTAATTCATTTTCTCGGTCACCGGAAAAATTTCATACAATTATCGAGTCTTTCCAACATCTACTACTCTCGTTGAGGATAGTGACTCCAATAGGGAAGAGATCGATATATTTTCCGGACCAGATGATTCAATACCACTAGGTATTGAAAGTGATTTTGACTCAGAAGAGGATATTATTGACAACTTGCTTAACGATGATCCCATTCATGAACGTTTAGCCATCTACATGGACCCGATGTGCCCGTGATAAACAATGTTGATGAGCTTAATGAAGATGAATGTTTTGACCCAGGGGGAGGTGAGATTAATGTTGAAGTTGATGATTCCTTCACATTTGTCACTCGGACTTTTCTTCCGAATCTCACTTACCCTGAGGTTTCTCCCTTACTTTCCTCCACCAAAAATGAGGACACCATTTTTGACCCCGGTATCTCTACTTAGAGCCAGTGGCATCTCATCGGGATGGAACTTTCATGTGCTTTAATGTTTATCTAAATATTAATGAAAGCCTGATTGAGATTTTTCTCTTCCATTTACTCTCTCTAAGGAAGAATGAATTCGGAGATCGAGTCAAGCTATGTGACTCGGTTACCAAAAACAAAGCGCTTCGTGGGAGGCACCCCATGCTTATCCATTTTCTATTTTCTTTCTTATTTCTATTGTGATGTGAGGAGGCTTGTACTCTTTCGATTCCTATTGTGTTTGTACTTGTGATTATTTGCAGGATTGACCCAAAATTTTCTGAAGACTCTCATATTCGGTGTTTTGTCCCGGTCCACTCGAGCTTCCTAGCCTTTACTTGCCATTAGTTTGGGGAAATCCGATATCCTAAAGATTTTTATCGACTAACATTTATCTTTTAGCACACTTAATAAACGACTTAAGATTTTTGTGATACTTTCTTCATGTTTAGGTTATGCATTAGACTTTTTGAGTTCTAATATAGGGTTTTTAAGTCTTAGGCTGGGAAACATTGAGGACAATGTTTAATTCTAGTATGGGGTAGTATATCTTCGATATGATCTTACCTACTTATGCCCGTTGTTCTCATGTACCCCCGTTTTCCCACCAAAATTTTCAAAAATACGAAAAATTTTAAAATTTTAAAATATAAAATAAGTGTTTTGTCACAATTTTGATTTTCCTGCTGGGTAGAATAAGAGTAAATTTTGACCCGATCGAGCGTGTTGAGCTTTAGCTTGTTCCTTAACTTTTAGGCTAAGCATTCGCGAAAATTCGCGAAGAACAAAAAAATGATAGAGTTAAGTATGAGTAGGATGCTAAATAAAGATTAGTTGGAAATCTTAAGAGCTCATGTATGTAATTTGTGGCTTTTTATCCTATAAGCTCTTAACCGGAATAATAATACGTGCTGTTTTTGGAGATTAAACTTAAATCAACAATTTTTATGTAATATATAGCAAAAATTTTAGTCTTAGTTCAAATTTATACTTGAATTTTTCAAAAAGAAGTCTTCTCTATATATAAAAAAAATAAAAAAATAAAAAAAAATTATGATAAAATGATAAAAAAAATATAATAATAATAATAAAAGGTGTGGGCTGATAAAGTTTACTACCTCTTGTCGGCTCACAACCGATGTGGTAGTCTTTTAAAGAAAGCCCATAGTAAGAATAAAGATCCGAGACTGATAAAAGTTTGATGCA
>BQNB010175957.1:0-11356 GCA_026074375.1 Tanacetum coccineum
ACTTGTGTTTTGTGCCCTGAAGTAGCACCCCAATGTTACCATTCCGCTGCGTTGTCCTGATTTTCGGGGGTGTTACACTTCCCAACCTATTAAACACGCCTCCTTCTTTCCGCGGCCGGGGCTGCGGTGAAGGGGATCTGTTCTTCTTGAGTCTTTTGAATACACTAGCGTGCGGTGATGGGCTTCGGGAATACCTGTCTCCGTGCCTTCTTCTAGGTTCTGTTCGGGCGGTTGGTGTCTTGGATTCAGAGTAGTGCGATTCTTCACGGCTTCTTATCTTAACTCCGGACTCTTCGCCATAGATCAGTCGTGCTTTTACCGCGTTGAGTTTGTCTTTCTGCTCTTTTTCTTTTTGCATCTTTTCAGCAATGAGCGGCAAAAGTTGATGATAATTTTTGTCGCACATTTCCCTAAGAATCTCGTCAGACATAGGTTCCTCAAGACCCTGGGGACCATTCCTTCCCCCTGTGTTCCTCACGGCGGACGTGGGATTGTTTGTGATTTGTTCGTGAGTGCTCATGGTGAGTTTTTAGGAAAACGTGGTTGCGTAAGCGTCCCACGGATGGCGCCACTTGTTAGTACAAAATTCGTGTCGGGTTAGCGAGGTGCTGGAAGTCCCTTGTCGGGTCGGGCCTCCAAGTGACTTGAATGATGGATCTTGTACTAGAGCAAGAGAAGTGATGATTTTCTGCACAATTAAAAGTAAACCGTTAGCCTTACCGTGGGGACGGACCCCACGATTAGACTCCGGTGTGAGAGTAAGTATTCATATTGTCAGAGTATGTGTCAGAGAGAATAAGAATAATTGTGTACCTTTTGGGATGTATTGTGACCCCTATTTATAGGTGTCTAGTACTAGGGTTTTCTAGTATTTCGGTTACTTTAGTAGTGGCCGGAGTGGGTCCCTTGTCGGGCAAGGGTCCGCGACAATCGTGTTAAACGGACGCAGATGTTCTGCGGACGGATCGTCTTATAGGTGGATCCGCGGACGGATCGTCTACAAGTGGATCCGCGGACAGATCGTTAAGTTCGGGGCAGAAGCCCACGCGAGATTGGGCTTTATCATGGCCCGTTATTGATAGGTTTAGCCAAGAAGCCCAAGTAATAATGTGGTCCAAGTCAGAGGCTTGGTACACCCATTATACGTCATCTGTATGGCTTGCAAATGCTAAATGGAGAGGTTACACTCACCAAATTAAATGAAGAAAACATGATCATGTACAAGGAAAATATGGAAGTTGAAGTGCTTAAGCTTAATGGAAAAAAGTCAATCGTGAAAATCTACAATAAAATTTCCAACAAACCAAATAACCTCCACATAAGCTTTCTTAACTGACGAAATTAATAAGCCAATTTAAAATATTCTTTTCTTCAAATAAGAATAAAAATTCAAAGATTCGAAAGAACATGTCACAAATACTAGGGTGATATATCTGTAGCAATATGTAGTTGAGCAGTTAAAATGAGAAATGTGTAAAAGTACGGAACTATATCATCATTTTTCCTTTAAATATTATACTTATATATTAAAGCCCGAGATTGTCATCCCGAGGCATATTAATAACATTTCTGGAAAAACCGAAACCCGCCGAAAGTCCCAGAAAAAGCCCGACCCGAACTTAAAATTAAAAAGTTAAATGCAACGTGTCTTCATTATCTCTTCCACCTCTCCTTCTTCCTCTCCTCGGTCTTCACGCACCCCTTCTCTCTCTAACACAACACATACCCGGTTACAATAGATCTCTCTCTAATTTTTTTGTGATAATCTGGGTATTCGAATATGGGTTTGTCATGTTGGGATTTAATGGGTTTCAAAGCTGAGGCAATGGGGGTTTGTTTGATGGTTGCTAACGCCGCATGATCAATTGAGCATTTTCTTCGATTGCGTGTAAGTGGTTTTCCTTGAATCTATAATTAATCTCCGATATCAATGATTAATGGTTGTTAATAATTTTTAATTCGGAATATTGAATTTCTGTTTTTTTTGTTTTCAATAATTAGTGCTTCATGTTGTGGGTTTTAAATTTAGGGTTTCCATTTACTTTTTGATCTTTTACACTGGAACTAAGCCCAAAAAATGTTGTTTTGTTAGGTCAAATGTGGGTGAGAGATCATGCTTTTAGTTTTTGATTGATACTAAAGAATGCATTAGAATGCTTTTAGTTTTTGATTGATACTAAACAATGCATTAGAATAATGGTATACACTTATTCGGAACTATATCCTGTAATCGAAACACGTATTCGTGATCCTTAACTATTGTCATATGCAGGTTGGGCCACCTGCTTAATGTGCGTAACCACCGCGTGTCGGCTTGCTTATATTGTCGGCTTATGCTCCTTCGATGCCACCGCTCTTTTCGTTGCCCCTATCATGGCATGCGACGATACGACGGTTGGGTGACGAATGGTGTTATGCTCATTCGCTGCAAAATAAGCTGACTGATAGTGTATGAATTGTTATACTTTGGCAATCGTGTAATTTGCCCATTGTGTACTTCAATGTAAAAATAAAAAAATTCACTTATTTTGCGAGTGAAATCGAACCATATCTTGGCGGGGCAGCACGAGTATGTGTTTGCAGCCATGTCGGGTCCTTTTACCTAATGTGGTTCGATGTGGCTCGACAAGCTTATGTAAGATTGATGGTTTAGGCTACCTTATGCTTTCGGGTTTTGGCCTGCACATGCTTTCTGCCCATGTTTGAGCTGTCAGAATTGGCTTCCATATGTTTTGTGCTCATGTTTGAGCAACCTGTTTGGGAGAGGCAAGAAGTATGTGTTTTTGGTTGGGTTGAGACCTGTAAACACGTAACCCTTACGTGGATGTATGCCTCGATCGAGTTTTTGCTACTAACGAGTTTAAATAATACGTGTCATCTCCTTCTTGATACGTGTCTCCAAAAACACACAGAAACACCACCATTCTCAGATCTCTCTCCCTTCTCACCACCACATCACCTTCTCATCTCTATTATCTTTAGACTTCCCAGATTCTTCATCACCCCACCACAAATGAAGATAAAAAAATCATCAAAATAAAAATTGTTAGTGTTTCTCTGCTCACGTTCCGGCCACCAGCGGCGGCTCCGAATGATCCGATGATATGGGTTCAGGTACTAATCAAATTTTATCTTATCTTGGGTTTATTATATAAAATGGATTTTTTTAATGTATAATATTTATGTTATTTGACTTTTATAAATTTGTAGTGTTAAGAAGATGAATGGTAACAGTGGATGAAAACTGAAAACTGATGATTCGTTGAGTTCGGCATAACTTTTTGGTAAGTTATTTTAATTCAGTTGTTAATATTACTTTTTGATATTATTTTTAGTACTTTGGCTAATAACTGTGGTTTGTGTTTGTGTGAGAAATTTTGGGTTTTCTAGTGTAAAGTTTATGTAGATTATTTGGGTAAATTTAATCGCTTGATTGGTTTTATATTTTTTAGATACTTAGGGTAGTAGTAAGAATCAGAATATTTTGGAAAAAAGGACGTTTTGGGGTATGGGGATGATGGTATTGAGGGTATGAAGGTTAGGGATGATGATTTGTAGGTTAACGAGGAGAGTAATGAGGTTGATGTGGGTATTGGTGCTTTGAATACCAAGGGGAATGCTGGTGATTTGGATTCTATTGTGGTTTGGTTGCGTGGAGATGAAATATATTTCGAAAATGGTAGTATTATAGGTTTTGACGATTTTAGTATGTAGTCTTATGTTCGAGTCACAAGTCATAAAAGAAACCTAAAGAAACGGGCTTATGATTAATGATGAAATAAACTAGGGTTATCATCCTTAAATGAAATGGAATAAAATGCAATAACGTGGGTTTAATGATGAGTCTGATGTGACATTCGCCCATTCTTATGTACTAAAATCACACGAGAATCGATGTCTCATGTAGCTTATAGTTTAGATAGTTAAGGAACGAGATATAAGTTGTAGATGCTTTGGTCGCTTACTTAAAAGCTGTGGATGCCGAATAATTCTAATCCAAACGCTATATTGGTACTGGGTTGGTTGGATTCCAACAAAGCCAGATTATTTCCATCGTGGTGTGGCGAGCTTCCTAAGCTCGAATCCATGTCAGATATACTATACTGACTATTTACAGCTCAACTTGCTATAAAAACGATTTTATGGGTCGTTATGGGGGTTGTTTCTATGTTCTTCCAACTCACATTTTTACGGGTGTTTGGTCCATTACCGTGTGATTGGGTAAAAAGAGCTTACATCTTATGTTTTTTTTGGACGAATCCCTCACAAAATTCCGGTTTTTATGACAAGCTTAGCCCCCATGCCATTGTGGAATACCGTCTTTTACCCGGCCTCCCTCTCTTTCCCCCGCCCGCCTTCCGATAAAAAGGTTTGGTGGATCATCATTTGCAAAACAGTTGATGTAATGTGTGAGTTTCAAATAAAAGTCAACTATCGAAATATTATTGTTCTCTTAAAAGTTTTATATAAGAAAATAATACGAACAACAGACCTGCTTATGGTTCATGTCTTTCTTTTTTTGGGTAAAAGGGACGATTCCCCGGTAAAATATATTAATAACCCAAAAGATCCGATAAGAACAATGGAATGTGACTGAGTGTCACATTAACCTCAAGCCATAGCTTGAACAGCCTCTAATCATACGACATGTCTTTCTGATCACGGTGTTTACTAATATCACTCATCTTTTTGTCTTACCTGCGTGTATGAGTTAAGTAGGAAATAAATAGAAGTACGTAAAGATACTTATCGGCTTTAATGTTTTTTTCCATTGTTAATTTGATAGATTTGAAAATACAGATGAAGGCATTTTTAGAATTGCACAAAAAAATTGTATTTGCACCGATAGTTATTTTTAGCCTGAGTTGGTAGAAGATGGTTTTGCCATTGCAAGAATTGTCCCGGTTGAGTCACCGGATCACCGGTTCAACCGGTTGAACCGCTGGGTCAAACCGGTTTTACGCCAAAAGAAAAGATTACCCACATTTTAAGTGGATTAAATTTTAGAATTGCACTAAAAGATTGTATTTGCGCCAATAGTTATTTTTAGCCCGAGTTGGTAGAAGATGGTTTTGGCATTACAAAAGTTGACGCGATAAAGTTACAGTACCCAGTGCCTAGAATTTGGACTTCATATAAATTTAGAATTGTGTCTAAAACCTAGATAAAGTCCGAATTCTAAGGTAAACAAAAGCTGACTTGATAAAGTCTTGGTCCAAATTCTAGACACGTGTCTAAAACAATATAAGGACATTGTGTCTAAAACTTATATAATATAGTATGTTGTATATAAGCTTAGTAAGCATAGTATGTTGTATATAAAATAAAAATTACTGACTAATAAACATTGGTACGCTGCGATTTAACTGAGCACAGTGCATTGTATATAAAAACACTCCCGATACACCATTATGTAGTTACGAGATCATCACAAGAATTAAAAATACTTCAGATTTAAAAGCTAAATTCGAATCTAGAGACCGAAATCTGATCTATACATGTTTCTTTAGTTATGACAGCAAGTTTGAACTTCAACGTTGGCTGCTTAAGACTACATTGGTCATATTGCTTATTTTAACAGAATTACATTATGCATAGAACAACAGCTCATCAAGCGAGCCAAAGACCAAGACAGCCAAAAATAGTCTCTTTGAAAAACCTTTGGAGGATAAAAGAAATACAAAAATGATCAACATGTAGCTAATTCGTAACAAATAAGTTCAGCTACAATCATGTTTCGACGTTTCAATTGCAAAATTTTAACAAGAAAATAAATGCGCTATGAAGGCGATTGTGCATTTTCTGATGAAAACCAACAATCCTTGCAATACCTGATACTAAATGTCTACGGTGTCTCAGACTACGAAACGGGCGAATACAATGTCAACATGGCCAGATTCAGGATAACCGTTGACATATATGTGTGTGGGTATGTTTCTTATGTTTTTAATCTTTAGTTGTGTTTCATGGTGTTTGTGCTTTTCTGTTCTTTTGATATTTAAAACTATGATAGTTCTGTAATCAGTTCTTGGGCAACAAAATAGAGAATCCCACATGCTTTTCCAGAAACATTCCGAATATCTTTCATGCTTTATATAAGAACCGCTGGTATCATTAGGTTTGAACTGCAATAAGATAATAGGGTCTGCTAACTTTGTTAAATCAGTATTTTACACTGGACAAGAATTTATTAGAGCTTGGAAAAAAAAGATGAATGAGGCAGTGATACTGAAACTATGTCCTGCTCACTTTTGAAAGATATCCAAAAACAGAACAAAGTTTTAGAAGATCATTAAAAACTCATGTGACATCATAATTTCCATATCAACACTGACCTTTATTCTAAATGTACTGACTTTCCGGTTAAATTTGCAACTAAAACCTGAACTATGCAGGCCTCATTCGGTATATACTAGGTTAAATTTGTGATGAATCTACCTAGCGCAATTTACATGTTGATTAACATTGTGTATATTCCTTTTCTCAGCTATACACAATCGACAATCGGCTTTGATACAGCCTTTGTTAAACTATAAAAAAGCGTAAATAAAACTGATTGATTGGCGTCTTTTTTTTTCTCTTAGCAGGGTGTAGATGGAACGGCGGCTCAGGATACGGGATCCAGGAGCACTCAGATTGAAGGTAAACATTAAGTTTCAAGCACTTTTTATCAGTTGCTAAAACGTAATTCCGAACATCCTTTTGGTGTCATAATATTAAACCATTTATAATCGAGTCTACTAATGTTACTTAAGGTACTAGGTGGCTTACCGTCTTTTTTTTCTTTTCGCAGCTAATATTATCAGTACATTAATACAGGTAACTGAGTTATAACCAACAATAATAAAAAACGGATACAACTTCAAGACCACAGTTACCGATGGGACAGCCAATGCACAGTTCACGTTTTTCACGCCTTCCGGTTATGAAATCATTAGCCATTGCAAATGAAATAGTAGACAAATCGGAAAGAAACATGCATTCAAGATCCATTTCGCTTTCGGCCCACAAACAGGAGCATGAGAGTTTGCAATTGATGCCGTTTTGGACAAACAATTGGCACTTGAGGGATGCCCCGTAATGCCATTGGATATAGGCAACACCGCAGTAGCCAAACAAGCATCCAACACCGATGAAAACAGGCCAGGTATTACCGATCATTCTACTACTATTTAGACATTTTTTCATAATTAAAATACACGTGTCTGTTACAAAAGACACAAATACCAAAACCAACACATATAACACGCCTCTTAATTTAGAAAAAACATAAACATTCACTAGCCGAAATATTTTACAAACTACACGCTCCATATTTTACATGTCACTAGAACAAACGTGAACAAGACTCCACAACAGCACTCTTGAAAGGACTTAAAATAACAGCTTAAACACACAAAATGGCTAGATACAGTTTGGCAAACATCAACTTATTCATACACCACACGCCCTTTCACCATCAAGCTTAAAACGAAACTGCGCCCTTCAGCTTCTGAATAAAATGCTCCTTTTCACGGGCCCTAAATTCTGCCTCTCTCCTTAAGACCTGTAATTCCAGCATTCTCTACATGTCTTTACTAGTTTCTCACAAAAACTCAGCCATCTTCTCTAGGACACCAGCATTCTCTACATGTCTTTACTCAGATTTTCTCACAAAAACTCAGCCATCTTCTCTAGGACACGTTGTCCTGGCAAAGAGTTGAGCTCTTGAAGAAAGTGCTCCCTCTCACTCACTATAGCAAGCACCTTGCCACACAACCTATTAGTCTCCATGGCAATTCTAGAATCTTGAATGATACACCTACGGAAATAGAGTTATTCATGACCTCATCCATTTATGGAGTATTATTAGTAGACCTTAGTAATTCATCAAATCTAGGAAACCCTTCCATCACTTTGCTGTGTTTATATTTGACTTCACAACCCAGATGTGAAAATGGATGTGTTCCAACCACTCTTTAAATAGACAGTTACAGTTGTATAATAAGACCCATACACATACAAAACCAACAATTAATGACCATTAGGATTCTGACGAATAAAAATGCTGTTTTCAAAAGATGGCATTAAAATGTGTGCACTTTCATTTGTCTTTTCTCACTATACATATCTTCTGCATATATGTTGGGTACAACACAAACCCAAAAAAGCCTTTATACAAGACAGTATTCACAACTACATTCAACTAGCCAATAAGGCTTATGTTAGCTATAACCTTTGTGTGCCTGCAAGTACTCCTCCCCATGATGTTATAGACGTCGTGGCAAGAACGATTATCACAACCATGGGAGCTCACAAAAATGAGACAACAAACTTAGGTAACAGACATTTGTCGACAACTTATACAAATTCCAGGTTTTCAGTTTTGCAAGCACTAACGAACACAGCCTATCTTTTGCAGAAAATGAGCCCTCCTCAAGTGAACCGGCAGCAAGAGACACAAAAGCAACTGCAAAAAGACCATTGCTTCCACAGCCGTCACCCGAGGAAAAGAAAAAAAAGGGAATTAAACACGTGGCAGGAAAAAATTGAATGTCATCCTTTTGTAAACAACATATTAGCTTACCACCTAACTACGTGCATGCTTTTGTTGTATCCGCATCTTTCCGTTGTAGCCTGCATAAATTTTTGTTGTATACTACTGTATCTTTATATTTTAACCTGCATAAACACGTGTATTTTTAGTCTAATGTGTTTCGGATGTTGAACAACGTAAAATCATACACTCCGCGGCGAAGCGCGGGCTTAAAACCTCGTTTAAAAAAAATGGTGGTATGGTGGCGGGTTTTGGTGGTGGTGGATTAGAAAGAGGATGATTAGATGAGAGTATTTATGTTTTGTATGTGTTTTGGATAAATTAAATGAGTAGAGAGAAAGTGAGAGAAATGGATAAAGGTAAATGTGTGTTTGGATCTGGACAATTGGTTGGTAAGGGACCAATAGTGTAACAAATTTTTTGGACGAAATTACTATAATACCCATCACTAGCGAAACGACTTAACGATCATTCATCCCTTGGGACTAAACACGCATCAAAATGGCCATTTTTGGGATCATTTTCACCGATTTTCAAAACGGGGGACTGAATCCGCAAACGGGGTGGAGTTTGGGGACCAATGGTGTAATTTACGCTAGTTTCTATATTTTCCAATGACGATGCAGTCAAGTCAACTCCATGTTACTGCGGGTTTACAACTATGATCCATGGATGATCCATATATCCATAAGTTTTAGTACTTAAATCCATGTATCAATCTATATACTTATACTATTATATAAAGCATTTAAGTTGTGGGGTCCATTAAAAATTAAGATAAGGAGGTGCAATATTGATCATCCATCTAATTTTAAAGGAATACATCATAGAGTGACATGTGTCACCTCTTAATTAAAAAATCACCCTTATTTTAAAATTGAAATATCCTTTTATCTATTAAGGGCTAAAGTAGTAAAAAATCACCCTTATTCGTTTCACAACACTTCGAATGTATACGTGTCCGTTGTATGTGTTTGTTTGGGTTTCCCGTAGCTTTCCCGCAACACTATATTAAAATCACCGTTCTCGCATGTAAAAAGACTCTCACGGTCTCTTAACAATTAAACACTCTCTTCAAATGTATATATTTTTTACAAAACAAGTTTGTATTCAAATTAAGGGCTAAAGTAGTAAAAAATTTAAATCAAAATAAAATAAACCCACTAAAAATGTAAAAATCTAAAAATTTATAAAAATATATCAAAATGGATGTTGAATTATAGAGAACAAAATTTTAAAAAATATGGTGAAATTATATTATAAAAAAAGAGTAAACTGCAAAAATCATCCCTGTGGTTTGTAGTTTGTGGCACTAATCATCCCTAGCCGATACTATTGGCACTAATCATCCCTGAGTGGTGAAACTTTCGGCAAAAATCATCCCTAAAGGGATGATTTTTGCAAAACTTTTTGTTAAACTTTTTGCAAAAATCATCCCCAATAAGGATGATTTTTGCCGAACATTTGCCACTCAGGGATGATTAGTGCCAATAGTATCGGCTATGGATGATTAGTGTCACAAACTACAAACCACAGGGATGATTTTTGCAGTTTACTCTTTTTTTATAATATAATTTCACCATATATTTTAAAATTTTGTTCTCTATAATTCAACATTCCATTTTGATAATATTTTTATAAAATTTTTAGATTTTTAATTTTTAGTGGGTTTATGTTATTTTGAATTTTAAATTTGTTACTACTTTTCTATTAATTTGCCATACAAACTTGTTTTGTTAAAAAAATATATACATTATTCATCTTTTAGGACTAAACACGCATCAAAATGACCACTTTTGGGACTATTTCCATCAAATTTCAAAACGAGGGACTGAATCCGCAAACGGGGTGAAGTTTGGGGAACAACGGTGTAATTTACGCTAGTTTCTATATTTTCCAATGACGATGCAGTCAAGTCAACTCTATGTTACTGTGGGTTTACAACTATGATCCATGGATGATCCATATATCCATAAGTTTTAGTACTTAAATCCCTATATCCATAAAAATAGGTTACTCTGACTCAAATTTTAGGGGGGCCAACACCCCTTCTTGCCCTTTAAATGCTCCGCAAGTGCATGGATCCCCTTTAAAGTTTAAACTTTTGATTAAATTAGAGAAGTTAAAAAGATGACACTTTCGAGACCAAGATGAGTATTTCACATTTCCTAAATTGTTTGTGTTGAAAAGCTTTGTAACTAGTAAAAAAAATTGACAAATTTTGTTGTTTAATTATATGTTATGGACACCTTCAATTGATTGTGTATATCTTTACAAACTCACAGACACAACCACTTAACTAAAGGCATGTCTAACTAAGATGAGAAAAAGATCATACTTTCATTGTATATGAAAGATGTCTTAAGCCGTTAATTAACTTAAATGGTTCCATCTCAATAGCTAAAGATATAAAACTCAGATGAATAAAACCAATTTACATGTTTAATCATTAGTTTAAAAAACTTGACTCTGAAATAACATCGGTTGCTTCAAATTCAGGTCATCAACTACTATTCTTCTAAATCAAGGACCACGATGGTGAGTTATGTGATTTATGCAGCCGAGTTTAGAATCGAAGGCTTTAGTTAAATAACTTATGGTTTACTTAGATGCATCCCACATTGCCATAGAGATGGCAACATGCAAGATGGCAGAGGCTATACAAGCAGACTTCCAGATTAAGATGCTGTTAAGAGGTATTTCTGAAAAAACAAACACCACCTAAGATGAGAAAAAGATCACGTTAATTAACTTAAACGGTTCCATCTCAATAGCTAAAGATATAAAACTCAGATGAATAAAACCAATTTACATGTTTAA